>CAWVPJ010000005.1:0-105488 GCA_963931995.1 Phaonia tiefii | reverse complement strand
GTTGGCTAGGCCATGTTGTCAGAATAAATGAAGATGAGCCAGCGCGAACGGTTTTCGATAACTGACCCGATGGAAGCAGGAAAAGAGGACGACCAAGACTCCGCTGGAAAGACCAGGCAGAAGAATCCCCTCCGTATCCTTGGTGTTACCAACTGGCGAGAAAATGCGAAGGATAGAGCCAGTTGGAAGAATTTGTTTAATTTTTTGTTTAATTAATATGTGTAAGACATCTGACCTCATGAGGTTGTAAAATAGTCAATAAAAGTGAGTAATATAGATACAGTATCTCATTCGATCAACTGAATTTTTCAGTACATTTTCGATTATTTGGGCTTCTATTTCTAATTTTATGACCTCAAGGGACTCGGGATTGCTTACGAGACACTATCTTTCACGACGCTCTGAAGATAGTAGTCTAACAGGTTCAAATCGCAGCTGCGAGGCGGCCAATGGACTTTCGAGTTTCGGCTGATTATGCGGTTTTCGAACACACGTTGGCACGTAGCGACGTCCTGTTGAAACCATACTTCGTCCATGTCATTCTCTTCAATGTTTTGTATCAAAATCCCGCTGAGCTTGGCACGGTAACGCTCGCCATTGACGGTAACAGCGGCTCCTTACTCATTTCGAACAATAATGGATATATGTCCCCGCCATGCCACAGAGCGCAGAGCCACAGAGTCACTCGTTGTAGATTTTCCGAGACCAAAATGCAAAAATTTTGATTGTTAATGTAGACCCGAGGTGAAAATGAACTTCATCGGAAAAGATTATTTGTCGATAAAAATGCTTACCTTCAGCCAAGCGATCTTCAGCCCGTTCAGCTAAGTGAAAACGTATCGGATGGCTACGAGGCTTCGGTTTTTGGACCATTTTGACTTAAGCCTTCGTACCGAGGTCCTTATGCAAAATTCTGCGCAAAGAAGTGCGAGAAATGTTCAATTGCTGCAAACGGTGGCGAGTTGATGTTAATGGCTGGTCATATTTTGCACTCTAAAAAAAAGACGAGTTCTTTTGTTCAATGAGGAGCCGAGTTGATAAAGTTGTTTCAGAAATTGATCCACAAACTGTATTAATGGAATTCCATTACTATCGAATTTATTTCGTAGATTTCTTACAGTTTGAGTTGAAGCCTTAAAAATTTGGAGAGAGTTTTTAAAATTTCCCAATTTTCTACAAGAGTTAATCGAGCGATTTCATAAATTTCTAACATTTACTTGGTTGGTTGGTTGAAAAAGCTGCAAGACAGCACGCTGGCCAGCACACTTAGACTAAAGAAGCCCATTGTGATACCTGCAGTTTCCTCCATAGCAACCATTGACTAATCGTGCAGCCCATTTGCCCGTTCAATAAATTTGTCTATAAGACCTACAGGAATATCCTGTAGGGCTACGGTGCTAACAAGATGTGTTCCGAATATCCTACTTCTCAGTCCTGCCAGAGCAGGGCAATCCAAGAGAAGGTGTTTCGTCGTTTCCTCGTCCTCTTCCATGCAGCATCTACAGAGAGTGGAGTTTCTATGTCCCAATCTTGGGGCATGTTTTCCTACAAGACAATGGACCGTAAGTGTTCCTATCATTGTGGATAACCTGCCTTTCGGCAAGTTAAGTAGTTGCCTAGTCCTCTTCCTGTCCACCTGTGGCCAGAGGACCCTGGCTTGTTTGCAAGTTGAAGTAAGTCTCCACTTGTCCTTGAACATATTATCGGCCCACTGCCTGGTCTGCAATCGGCAGGTAGAGATTGGCATACTAACACCTTCTTTTGCCGGAAGAACCTGTGCCGTAGTGCCCTGTGTAGCTACAACATTTACTTAATAATCTGTCACTTCATAAATGTCAAATTGACCATCTGCTTCGATATAACGGGGGCTTCAAATTCCAAATTTTACATGGCCCACCCTTTATTTATTTATTTTATTCAAGCTATCTCTTCTAATATTTGACTTCCCCAGTTAGGCAAAATCATGGTTGAGTAGATATTACTTTTGGACGTTTTGTTTTTTCTGGATTGTGAATCCTGTTCATTATGTTATGAATTTCGGCTAACATACTACCTGTGTTGTCATTATTTCAGGAACTTACGTCTAAGTTGGCAGATATGACTTAGATTGTCTTGGAGATCATATTTCAGAAAACTATCCTCGAATAAACTGTTGCCAATGTAAAGTATTTTGTGTCTTTCTGAAGGGGTCAGTTACCATAGTGAGCACACTGAACGGAAAAGCATCGTCACAGGGATGAAAATGTTCATCACCCCAACAACTTTTGTCATCGAAAGTGAGCTATTGTACAGTTTCATTCCTGCTACGAATCATCTACTGCAAATTTTGAATCACTGTGATGAAAGTATAGTTGTTGCTGCAATGAATTTGATCCATTATTGCATCGAATTTGTTTCGATGCTGAAATGAATTTGTTTCATTGCCGAAATTAAGTTGTTTCATTGCTGCTATAATTTGATTCATTTCTGGTATGATTTTGTATCAATGAATATTTTAAAGTGTGTTTGAAATTATTTATTGTCAATTGTACATAAATACACTGCTGGTATTACATTGCAGGTGTTTTGATAACAATTTTTTGAATTTTTGTTTCGAAAATGGTCTTAAATTTCTAAATATATTATAGCCATTCCATTCGTCTTTATGGTAGTCGAGAGGTTGAGTGATATTGTGGTCGTTGTAATCAGGTCTTGCAATTATAAACAAATATGAGGAATTTATTTTTAAGATTTTTATTTACGATTTGTACATATCTACTTGTATGTGTATAAGTAAAGGGTTATCCATTTCGTGGTTGCAAAAGTATAGCGCTGGAATTCGACATCTGTCAAACTAAGTTATTAAACCATTTTCTTTTATTTTCAGTTGAAATTCTGGCATTGACGAACATGGATCGCTTAACTATCACACAACGCATAAAAATTATTAAAACCTACTACAAAAATGGTGATTCTGGCACAGCCACATATCGTGCTTTAAGAGGAGATTATGGTTTACATAATCGTCCAACTACGCAAGCAATTGCCAAAATTGTGAAGAAATTTTAAGAAACAGGAGCGATTACAGATATTGTAAGGCCTGTGTATCATCGTTTCGCTCGTTCCGCTGAAAACATCGCTGCTGTAAGTGAAAGTGTTGCCGAAGACCCGAATGTGTCGATTCCTCGTCGTTCTCAGGACTTAGGACTGTCCTACGGCACATTATGGCGTATTTTGCATTTGGATCTACACCTACATCCATATAAAGTCCTGCTCACACAACAACTGAAGCCCGCTGACCATTCACAACGACGTAGATACGTGGAATGGGTGCTTGAACAACAGGCGGTGGACGGCGATTTTTCGAACAAAATTTTCTTCAGCGATGAAGCACATTTCTCACTCGGTGGGTATGTTAATAAACAAAACTGTCGTATTTGGGGTTCTGGGAGTCCTCAAGTAATTGAAGAGAGGCCATTACATCCAAAAAAAAAAGGTCACTGTTTGGTGCGCTCTTTGGTTCGAAGGTGTGATTGGTCCTTACTTCTTCGAAAACGACGATGGAGCGACTGTCACCGTCAATTCGGAGCATTATGGTCATATGATAACCGACTTGTTTTTGCCTGCTATTGAAGAATACGACTTGGAGAATATGTGGTTTCAATAGGACGGTGCCACATGCCACACGCGGATATGGCTTTATTGCAAGAGATTTTCACGATTTTCCGCGTAATTTCTCGTCATGGCGATATCAACTGGCCACCAAGATCATGCGATTTGACACCATTAGACTTTTTTTGTGGGGCTACGCGAAAGGCCGTGTTTATGCAGATAAACCTTTAACTCTTGAGCACTTAAGAACCAACATTCGTCAAGTTACGGCTGAGATACCGCCCAATATGTGTCAAAAAGTGGTCCAAAATTAACTCAAAGGAATCAATGCTTGCAACACTTCGCGTGGTGGTCATTTTAATGATGTAGTGTTTCACACATAATGTCAACGTTCAAACTTTATAATAAAAAAGGAATATCATACAAAAAATAAAACTTTTATATGTCTTTTATTTACGTGTACGTTTGAAACCGCAAAATGGATAACCCTTTACTTACCATGAATATGAAACTTCCTTTATCATGGAACCATATCAATGTTTTCTTAAGATATGCAATTGTTGTTTTGAGGGTTCTGTCAATCAATTTTAGCGCCACATCTTCACGTCTTTAAGCCAGTGGTCGCTCTGTAAGCTGTTTCTTTAACGGCTCTTTTATTTATTTTAAACAAATTTGCTAAAGTTCCGAATCGGTTCATTTCATTGCTCGTTAAATTAATTGTTATTTTTATGATCGTCTTACTTGATACATTTTGTTCATTAGATTCTTCGTTTACATTGACTTCGAATCCGAAAGAATCTCAAGAAAAGTTATTTTATTTTACAAAAAAGGTACTCTTTAAAGAAAAGCTAGTTTTTTAAGAAAAGGCAATTTGTTGTAAGAGAATGTACTTTTTTAAGAAAATGTATTTATTTAAAAAATTACTTTTTTAAAAAAGATGCTTTGTGTAAGAAAAGTTACTTTTTTAAGCAAAGGTACTTCTGTAAGATAAGGTATTTGGTTAGGTAAAGGCACTCTGTTTAAGAATATGAATAGGTATTTTTTTGAGAAAATTTACTTTTTTTTTTAGAAAACGCACTTATTTAAGGAAACTTTATTTTTTTAAACTTCTTTCACTGTGGCTTTTCTAAGTTTACTTTTTATTTTGTTAAAACAACAATATGTAATAAAGAGGCTTCGCCTAGAAAACTTCCCTTTAAACCAAACCAAACCAAAAGTATCCAATATAGTAGTTGACAATAATGGGTTGTAATAAAGTAGTTAAAAAAAACAGCAGAGAGTTGTCTGAGGCCTTCGGCCACGGACTGTCCCTGCAGGCTGTGTCAGAGACACGGCCATTAAGTTTAACGTAGAACACGCCATCCGATAAGACAGAAAACATATATAACAATAAATGATAAATGATAAACGTCAACTGTCACCTGCTGTCAAACAGCATCAAGCAGCATTGTTATTTTGCTTACTTGGACTTTCATTTAACATAAAAATGTATGAATTAATTTTTTCATATATTTTTTATAATTATATATCCATGTTAAATTCAAATTTACATTTAACATTTTGTTTCACTTAAATACATAAGTAAATATACGAAATTTCAATATTTCATCAATCAAAACAACAGCCGAAGGTTTGTGTCCACACTGAAACAGCAACATAGTTTGTGTTCACACTACAAACTCAAACACTCAACCAAACACCACACATATGTTTGAGTGTATGTGTGTAAACAATTTTCATTTGAGAAATTTAAATATTAGGAAGATATCAACCAATATGAAGTGTATATGAAACGAAAGATAACATCTTCATTTACCTACAAAAAAATTTTTAAAAAAAGTTATCTCGCCGTTTCCTCATAATCAATGAAATAAAGATTACAACAATAACAATCTGACATGACTCCCTATCCGTAAGGTAAGACGTATTCTACGCCAAAAAAAAGTTGTTTCAAATTTTGTCATTTAACCCCCATCCCGCAACGTGCGATTAGGAACTTCGTTCCAAAACTTCGTTCCAAAACACCACCGTTTTGTTGCGATTTATACCGTCACGCTCATACACACACACCCATGTTCATACATAGCACATTTTTTTGACTTCTTTTCTCCCTTTATCTTCAGAAAATTAAATGTTGGCAAACCTCCGAAATAAATAAATAATAAAAATAAACTATAAATGGAAGATATAAATCAAACATCAATAGTTTAAATCTCATGCAGTTACTTCTTTTTTTTAATTTTTAACCCATTTTTCTACAAAATTCAAATTAAATAAAATTGTTGCAGGGACGATACTTACAACGAAATGAAAAATTGTCAAAAACTCATGTTTGAAATTTTTCGTTTCAGCGACTACCAAATTGTCGGATATACGAGACTTTTCATTGTAGCAACGTAAAAACATTAACGAAACTGGTTCATCCACGTGACGAAGCGTTATTCTTTCAGTGTATGTAAAATGATTTTGATTTGTAATTCGGCGTTGCTATATAAGTTGTGTTAAAACTGAAAAATTCGGCTAATTGACTTGAAATAACCGAAAATGCCACTTTTTACAAAACCGACATACGGTTAACCGGTTTCGGTTTTGAATACACACAGTTCTGAGTCTTCAACTCAAACTTTAAGAAATGTACGACATATCGATGGAAATAGAGTGTCATCAACGCAATTTGTGAAGAGAGTTGTTCAATTCGGGTCTTTATTGGAAAAAAGATATCATGTACGTGCGGGTTTAGCGCGTTCAGTTGGAAATATTAGTCGTGTTTTGGTTACAAGCTAGCGATTATCGCTTGCTAAGTAGAAAAGAAAACTGATTTTTAGGGAGAAATCATTTTATTCAAAAATATGAAAAGTGGTTAAAAACGGTAAAAGATGTCAAAAAATTTGTTTTTTAAACTTAGCGAAAATGGATCGCGTCTCTAAGTTCTCGCGAAGTCTTCGCTAAGTGCTTCATACAAAACAAGCGACTATATAAGCAAGCGGTGTAACCAAAACACTCGTATTGTCGCTGTAGCTTGAAATGTCATCGAACAGCCATCAACATCAACTCGCCATCGTTCGCACCAATATCGCACTTCGTTGTACAGAATTTTGCATAAAGGCCTTTGTGTGAAGGCGTATATAGTCCAAAAACTGAATCTTCGTTCGTGACGATCCGATATGTCTCCGCTTCGCTGAATGGGCTGAAGATCGCTTGGCTAAAGATGAGCATTTTTCGAGAAAATTAATATTTTTCGATTAAGCTCATATTAACCTCGGGGGATATACATTAACGAACAAAATTGTCCCATTGAGGGCTTCGGAAAAACCACAGTTCGTCGAAGAGAAGCCAATGCATCCATGATTTGGCATGGCGGTATCATAGGAACATTTTATTCCAAAGTGAGTAAGGAGCCGCCGTTACCGCCAATCGTGAGCATTACCTTGCCAAGCTAAGCGATTTTTTTGGTCCCAAAAGTTGAAGAGGATGACCTAGACGACGTATGGTTTCACCAGGACCGGAGCCTTGTGCCACACAGGTTTTAACATGTTTTACAATTTCTTGTTTCAGTTCCTATTTAATCTTTTGAAAGAAAAATGTAAACCCATGGAACCCATAGATTTTGTAGTGATCTGTGTGGTTCATAAGGACAAAAACTTTCCGCTGGTACTTAATCATTTCACCTCCAGACCTTACAAAACGACAATCATTGTTTCTAGTTCTGATTTTTTCTATTCGCAATATAAAAGAAATCAAATTGTTCATGGTAATTTTAAATACTTAATAATTTTCAGTATTATGAACTTCCCTTTTTTTTTGATTTGATCCGAAAGTAAACCACATAAACAATTTGCCTTTTGGCTGCGCATGACTAACGATCATCATATTGTAGCCCACTCCCTCCATGCATCCTCCCTCACCCTTTCCAATAAACAATAGTAGGCATAAATAAACTTTAAGTTATTTACGCTTATTTCTGCTGAGGCCCATGGGTAATGTGGATGGCTGCTTCATGTGGACTTAGTGGTTACAATGTGGTACAATGCGAAGAATAATATTAACAATACATTGGGTCAACTAACAAATTCCAATAAGACCAACAATAAAGAGAAGACAACCGCAGAATCAGCAGCAATCAAATTGGGAATCTCAGGCACAGTTTGCAAAAGGTGTTAATACCAATAACAACATCAGCACCAGTACCAGCAACAACAACAAAAACATCAATAGGAACAACCAAGAATAACAACAACAACAAATCGAAAATGTATTTGTGGATTACAATCAAGGGTGATTTGAACACGATCACGCAATATTTATATGATTGTATACACATATGTATGTGGTATAGATGAAAGGGTTTTACCAAAAAAGAGGCTGAAATTTTTGAATTTTCAATCTGCAATATAACCAAGGTCAGACCTACTTACTTACTTATCCTGTCTAGAACAACCCCGAGGGGTCAGGTACCTTACAAAACGAAGATAACATATTTCGCCAACCAGTTCGAACTTTTGCCTTATCTCTCCCGTTGGTAATACCAAGTGTACACAAGGAATCGTCAACCTAATCCCTCCAGCAGAGTCATGGTCTTCCTATTTTTCATCTTCGCCATCCATTCCACTGGCATAGCCTAGCCAGCCCAATCGCGTTATTTTGATCCGCTTAACTATGTCGGTAATGACGCGCCTAATTGGGAAGCTTCTGGTGGATAGATCCGTCAAAGCTAACAGGGGGACACCGCAGCGGGGAGTTCTGTCTCCACTATTATGGTTAACTTCTATCAATGAACTGCTTCTTGAAATGGACAGGGCAGAATGACAGGTTTTTGCCTATGCCGATGATATTGCTATCATCTGTACGGATAGAAATATCAATTTACTTAGCATTCGTACAACCAGCCAACTTAGTCTGATTTCGAACTGGACCGCCTACAACAGACTATCACTTAACCCACTTAAAACCGAGCTCATCTTGTTCTCTCGGAAGTATAAAATACCCGCATTTGAACTGCCGTCGGTTAATGGGGTGCAATTACAGTTGACAGAAAAGTTCAAGTATCTGGGAATGATTCTCGACAGAAAACTGTCTTGGAAACCGAATGTGGTGGAGAGGGTGAAAAAGGCGTCAGTTGCTCTTTACTGCTGCAAAGGGGCGATATGAAAGCGCTGGGGACTGTCTCCTAAGATCACCATATGGATTTATACGGCAATAGTCAGACCAATAATTATCTATGGCATCGTAGTTTTGGTGGACGACGAAACACCTTATCTTGGATTGCCCTGCTCTGGCAGGACTGAGAGGTAGGATATTCGGAACACGTTTAGTTAGCACCGTAGCCCTACAGGATATTCCTGCAAGTCTCATAGACAAGTTTATTGAAAGGGCAATTTGGCTTAACGACTAATCAATAGTTGCTATGGAGGAAACTGCAGGTATCACAATGGGCTTCTTTATCCTAAGCGTGCTGGCCAGCGTGCTGTCTTGTAGCCTTTTCAACTAACCAACCAACCAACTATGTCGATGTCTGGATAAAGCTCATACAGCTCATGGTTCATGCGTCACCGATACTCGCCATTGTGAACTATAGGGGGATAAATTTTTCGGAGTATTTTTCTCTCGAAACCTCCTCAAGATGTTTCGTCTGCTTGCGATAAGACCCAGGATTCTGCGCCATACAGCATGACAGGTTGTACGAGAGTCTGGTATAGCTGGACTTTTATTACTCGAGACAGGGCTTTATCTCTAAAGTGCTGGCTTAGCCCAAAATAACATCTATTCGCAAGCACAATTCTCCGCTTGATCTCAAGGCTAACGTTGTTGTTTTTGTTTACGGGAGATCCGAGGTATATAAATTCGTCTACCACCTCGAAATTATAACGGTTATCAATGTTCACCGCTTGGAGGTCCTGCTCGCTGAAACCATTAATATTGTCTTGTCGTCATTTACTGTCAGACCCACTTTTGCCGACTCCTTCACAATTCTTGAAAACACCGCAGTATCTTCTCAAACTGTGCGTCCAATGATATCTATATCATCAGCATACGCGAGCAGCATGTGACTTTTGCTGCTGATGGTTTTATTGATATTGACAGCAGCTTTTCTCAGACTAATCTCTATTAAGATGTTAAAGAGATCGCACGATAGGGTGTCACCTTGTCTGAGGCCTCTCTTAGTTTCGAAAGGTTCGGTAAGATCCTTACCAACATTCACTGCGGATTTGGTGTTCCTCAAGGTCATCGTCCAACGGCGTATGAGTCTGTTCAAGCTCAGACACCGCATCGTAGAGTTTCTCCCGTATCGGGCCGCTTTATAATCGACAAATAAGTGATAGGTGTCGATTTGTTTTTCGCGGGTCTTCTGCAGGATTTGGTGTAGCGTGAAAATCTGGTCAGTTGTCGATTTTACAGGCCTAAAGCCACACTGATATTGTCCAATCACGTCAGCGATAATTATACTTGATAGAACCTTAGATGCTGTGGATAAAAGGCTTATCCCACGGTAGTTGGCACAGAGATTCGTTGCATGTTTTTTAAATATGGAGCATAGTACACTGAGATTCCAATCACCGGGCATGCAGTCATCTAACCAAATTTTGCTAATGAGCTGATGCATGCACCTTGTCAGCTCATCGCCGTCAGGCTTAAACAGCTCCGACTGTAATCCATCGGCTCCTACGGCTTTGTTGTTCTTAAGCCCGGCAATAGCTATTCTGACGACATATTAGTTAGGAGTGGGGCAATCAACGTCGTCATCCAAATTATGATCGATTGTCCCATCCTCATTGGATATCTCAGGTACCCGTAGCGCGGAGAAATGATCTCTCCATATTCCCAACATGCTCTGCACACCTGCGATGAGATTTTCGTCATTATTTTTGTTGAAGGGGGGCCCTGAACCAAGTCCAGTAGATTAGTTTTAGATTTTTTGATAGAATTTTCGGGCTTCGTTCTTCCTTCTCTCTGTCTCAATTTTCTCACTCTCCCGCTGTCTCCACTGCCGTTTCTTACGCTCAGTTGCGTTCCAATTGACTCAAGCATTGCCATACGTGCAGCGTTCTTTTCATCATTTGCAATGCGACACTCTTCATCGTATCATGGTTTGTTGCGAAGCGTTTTTTTCAACACAAAGTATCGCTATCGGGAGGGTGTGGGTTGCTTCAGCATCGCTATCGGGATGGTGTGGGTTGCGAGAGCTTCCTTGAGTAGGCTGTGACTACCTCTGGTAATTGCAGCTTTCCGAGGTCCAGTTTCCTCTGCGTCTGGTTTCGTACGATTTTCGCTCTACTTAATCTTGTACGAAACTTTGCTGCTACCAGGTAGTGATCAGAATCCATGTTAGGTCCTCTGATCACTCGTACGTTCATTACAGTGGACGAGTGACTTCCATCAATTTGTTTAGGGGATATCCAAATAGCCTTCTGGTTGTATTTATGCTGGAATCTTTTACCACAAACGACCATGTTTTTTGCCGCGGCAAAGTCAATCAGCCTCATACCGTTGTCGGAACTGTCAGCATGTAGACTGAAATTAACAATATCTGGACGAAACAAATTTTCCCTGCTTACTTTAGCATTAGCGGCGGTCATACATTTCCTTTAGGCGCGAATAGAATATGTCTTTGGCATCATCATCTTTCTCTTCTGTCGGGGCATGCAGAGAAAGTAGGGAAATATAAAAATATTTCGCATTTATACGGACTGTGGCTATACGTTCACTCACAGGATTGAGCATAGAGACTACATGTCACACTATTTTGCCAACTACAAATCCGCAGTGAGTGAAAAACTAGAAAGCGCACAGCTCACTGGTTGTGAGAAGCTCTCAACAATCCCTTCATGGGATGTAATGGGAAACGGTTTTTTTTTTTACAAATCCGCAACCAAATTTTTTTTTTCTCATGGGAACTTTTGTATATGTCTATCTTTTTCTTGTGCAGCCATGTCTAAACTTTAATTGCAGCAATGAAACAAACTCATTGTAGTAACGAAACCAAATTCCTTGCATCAATGACTCAAATTCGTTGCACCAATGAAACAAATTCATTGACGTAATGAATCAAATTCAGTGCAACAATGAAATAAATTCATTGCACAAACGATTGTTATTTATTGCAGCAATTTAACAAATTCATTGCACCAACCAAAACAAATTCATTGCAGCAACGAAGCAAATTCGTTGCGATAATGAATCAAATTCATTGCAGCAACCACCACACTTGCATCACAGTGACGAACAATTTGCAGTTGATGAACGCATTATCGTACGTTAATGTAATTTCGATGACAAAAGTTGTTGGGGTGATGAACATTTTCATCCCTGTGATGATGCTTTTCCGTTCAGTTCATTAACCATTTACCTTCAATATCTTAGTCTATTTTAAAAAATTTACTTTACATTTTTTTCTTATAAGTATATCCGTTTTTGACGTAGAATACGTCTTACCTTACGGTATGAGGAGCCATGTCATGTTTTTATTGTTGTAATCTTTATTTCATTGAATTTGAGGAAACGGCTAGATGAATTTTTTTAAAATTCTTTTTGTAGGTAAATGAAGATGTTATCTTTCGTTTGATATACATTTCATATTGGTTGATATATTTCTAGTATTTTAATTTCTCAAATGAAAATTGTTTAAACACATACACTCAAACATATGTGTGGTGTTTGGTTGAGTGTTTTTGGTTGCTCAACATTGCTTAGGAACATGTATCTAGTAAAAAGTGAAACGAACAGCAAGCTAATGTTGCTTGGCAACATGTATCTAGTAAAAAGTGAAATAAACAGTAAGCTAACGTAATAAAGCTTTTTTTCGAAAGCTTCAATAAAGCTGTTGTAACATTAATTTTGAATTGTAAAGCGTAAAGCTTTCACACAACGCTCGAATGCTAATGCGAAGACTCGATAAGGTAAACCTTTTTTAATATTAGGGCGGCCCTCTCAACATTCGCAGAACTTATTTCCATAAAAATATTAATTAAAATACATAAATTAAATTAAGTTTAAAAAAATTGAACATAATATTTTTTTTTTAAACGGACTTGAATCAAATGCCGTTGGTAAATATAAAAATTACAGCAGACATAAATGATAAATAATATAAGCAAATGAATTTATTGTTATATATGTTTTCTGTCTTATCGGATGGCGTATTCTACGTTAAACTTAATGGCCGTGTCTCTGACACAGCCTGCAGGGACAGTCCGTGGCCGAAGGCCTCGGACAACGGTCTGCTGTAATTTTTTTATTGATTGAAGTTGTAGAAAATTTCCTCGCCACTACCTACACTATATATATGGATCAAAATACTACATTGAAACGTTATTTATTTGATTAGACAATATATAATCTGAACTCTCTATAGCTGTATAAAACCATTGTTATAAAAAAATCCAATGAGTGTTCGAACTCACGGGCGATGTGTGAACACCCTTTTGTTACACGGTACCTGTTCGATTTCGATGAACACATTAGTAAATGTTACATTGGAAAATAAAAATCCGCGTTCAATCATATGGTGACGTTACATTTAAATAATATTAATACCTAAAATTTTTATTAAGTGGTTCGACCTTTTCCTTATCGATAAATAATCAATATTCTCCGAGCTTGAGGTCAGATTTGCTGTTATTGTATTTATTTTCCTCGATATTTCGCTACTGCATTGTGTAGCATCATCAGGAGATATAAACAATATTTAACAATTAAAACAAAATAACAATTGTGAAAAAATTATGTCAATTTAAAAATGTTCAAACAAATTTTCCCGCCGTTTTCAAAATTTTCTGAAGTTACACAAACAAAAATAATGTACGTAAAAAGTTCATATAAATTAACCCGAAGAAAAATATTAGATTGATAAACAATTTGTGCTTAAATGGTTCTACTTTTTACTAATTAAATGTCTGTAAATTTGGGCTACATTATCTGTATCTGTTTTATAGTTAATTCTTTTCAATGTTGGTGTAGTAATTATTTGTAGCATTTCTAACACATAACGACGTTTATAATTGTTTTCTTTAATTACAACCGATGTATCCTGAAAGTTTGGGTAATGATTTAAACTAGCACAATGGGATGTTAATGCTGTTTTCTGTGTAGAAATGTGCCTGTACTTCTGATCTGATTTGTGTCCTGCAATTCGTGTCTTTAGGTTGTTTTTTTGTTGTCCCTACATATACTTTGTTACAAACCTCGTTGTCATTTCCTTTACATGGTATTTTATATACTATATTGCACATATCAAATTTGTCCAAACTGTCCTTTGTTTTACTTCTACCTATTGTGTTATATGTTTTGTGTGCTATCCTATAATTCTACCTATTGTGTTATATGTTTTGTGTGCTATCCTATAATTCTTGTCGTCAAATATTTTTGACTTCGCCAACCTATCAGTTATTCCAGGTATGTAGGTTATTGACTTGTAAATTTTCGGCTCATCTGTAGTAACCCTGTCCTCAAATTGCCTTATCAGTCTGTTGGTAAGATGATTCGGACAGTTGTTGTCCTTGAGAATGCTTCTTATCCTTTCCTTATTGACCTTGTGGAATTCAACATCACTTATAGTCAAAACGCGTTCTATTAAATTGATTGATTATTCTTCCTGAAGACGTTGGTTTCTGATACCAATTAATTGATAAATTTTCCCCTCTCCTGACCCCGAATGTGTCTAAATAGGGAAGTTTTGAATGTGACTCTTTTTCCATTGTAAATTTAATACTGGAGTGGAAATTGTTAAATACATCCAAACTTGTATTTATTTCACGCTCAGACACGACACAAAATAAATTGTCTACATGATTTGTTAAACTTTTTGGTTTTATAGCCAATTTTTCGATACAAGAGTCCAGTAAATTTTCCATAACAATGTCAGCAACAATTGGAAAAGCTAGTGAACCCATTTGGAGTCCCTTTTGTTGCAAATATATCCTCCCATCATGTTGGAAATATCGGTTATCCACTATACAAAATCTTAATATATCTAAAAATAAAGATTTATTAATGTCTGTATGTTGCTTTAATGTGTTCCATTTTTCCTCTATGATACTGATAGCTAAGTCCACGAGACGAAACTAGAATGTCATTACTATTAATTTTCTGGTTCTTTATTCTGTCCTTAAATTGTATTGAATCTTTTACATTATATTTCGAATTTTCCGTTATCTTTTTAAGGATGTTTGTAATGTATTTACACAGTTCATCTGATAGAGAGTTAACAAAAGAGCAAAGTCTTCTTTGTGTAGTTTTGGAACTCCATATAATCTCGGTGCCCTGGATACTGTTGTCCTAAGTTTATTCTTCTGTGCTTGATTAATAATTCCTACTTTTTGAAGTTCCTCAACGAAATTATTATTCTTCCTTTCTAGTGTGCTCGTAGGAACTTTGCTAACTATCTTGTATTCTGATGTATTTCCAACAATGTTGCCTATACTCGAGACATAATCACATTTCTTTATAGCTACTGTTGCAATTCCTTTATCATCATTAACAATAAAAATTATTACTTTTCAGGAATTTCTCTGCCCTATCCACTTTATCTAAAATGAATTTATCTGTGCTCGTTAGTTTCATTTTATTCATTCGACTATCTAACATTGTCGTTAATTTAGTCCGTGCTATTTCCTGTTCTTCCTTGTCTCCTAAGGTTTGTACAAGATCCTTCCCCTCCACGATCATTTTTAAAATTGCGAAATCTTTCCTATTTCCTGATTATGCTACACAATAGAGTAGCGAAATATCGAGGAAAATAAATACAACAACAGCAAATCTGACCTCAAGCTCGAAGAATATTGATTATTTTTTAATACTTAAAATTATTTTGAGACCAGTGCAAGCACATGTGTCATTAGTCGTGTTGTTGGTTACAATCAAGCGATTATCGCTTGCTAAGTTGCAAAGAAAACAGATATTTAAGATAAGTGATTTTATTCGAAAATACGAAAAAGGGTTGAAAACGGTAAAAGACGTCAAAAAGAAATTTTCTGAAACTTAGCGAAAATGATTCGCGTCGCTAAGTTTTCGCTAAGTGCTTCATACAAAACAAGCGTTTATATAAGCAAGCGGTGTAACCAAAACACGCCTATTATTTACTTGCTTAATACTTTTTATTTTATGCCCACAAAAAACAAAGAGAATGCAAAGCAATAGACACCTTTAAATACATACATTGTTATGTTAGTACATACGTTACACAAGTTCACACAATTTTCGTTGCTCTCTTAATATATCATTTATATGTACGTATAACCACGTCATTATTCTCTTTGCTCTGAGAGTGCTCCGAACCCACACATTTTATTTGACTTACCTTTCACAATAATAAAAAAAGGCGTTCAATCATATGATGACGTTTCAGTTAAATAATATTAATACTTAATAACACTTAAAAATATTTAAAGACAAGTGTTATTATTTTTTTGCTTAATACAAAGAGAATGCAAATCAACAGACACATGTGCATATGTACATTGTTATGTATCTGACGATATCATCGGACGATTCCTTTCACACTCTTCTTGATTCGGTCGGTGTGATAGAGAGATGTTTGACGAAAAGTGACAGACACCAGGAGGAATTACAATAACTTCTTGCTTTAATTTTTCATGTCGTTTTTTGTAAAAACTGTGAAATTAAAATGTGTTTTAAACTTTTTTATTGACTGTTATTGTTAGCATACATTTTTGTTGTATTTAACACAATAATTTAAACACACAAAACGAAATGCCGTCGGTGTTATTTTGTTCGTTGTTTTGAACCATTGCCTCTATCTGGTATTAGTAAAGCAATTCTTTTCAGCATCGAACGTAAATATCACACCTGGACAAATGGCATAAATTTGGCGAGAGGACTATTAGGTATACTATAAGTATTAGTCTATGGTACATACGCTACACAAGTTCACACAATTTTCGTTGCTCTCTTGCTATCTTAGTTTTATATACGTATAACCACGTCATTATTCACTTTGCTCTGACAGTGCTCCGCACCCACACAGTACAACTATTAGATGCCGTGTGTTTTTTTTTCGCAGTCTGACAATCTGTGCTTCGCAGTCGAACAAATCAGTTTTCTAATAGGGATGGGTCACTCTTATCATTTAGGGGTATGCAAAATAAATGTTGGCTGATTCTGAACCCTACCCGATATGCACACAAAATTTCATACAAATCGGTCCAGCCGATTCGGAGGAGTTTAACGGCAAACAATGTGAGATCGCAGTTGGGCAATCTGTCTGATCGCAGTCTGACAAATTGTGTTTGGATGTGTTAACTTTTTGAATTTAGGCCGTACCCGCACCTATAGATATTACACATAAATAAATAAACTGAACTGAATTAATCTAATCACATTCATTGAATTCCAAATGCAAAGTTCAGTCCACCCTAATGATAGACCCTCTATGACTGTTTGTCCGCTCAATTATTTGATCATATTCTGAAGCAAAAGGCCATAGTGTTGCATACATTCCATGAAAGAAATACACAATGATTATCAAACTAAGCCTAAGTAATGCTTAACTTAGCATCATTGGCTTCTTCCTAACTAAATAAACATAAATTATTTCAATAAATTAAGAAATACACTTTTCATAGAGACGCATAAGTTTGGGTGTTAACCAAATTCTCAATGAAGGGACAAGATGTAAAGAGGTAGAGAATATGCACATAGATGGGTTTATCTTGACGGCTTACTTGACTTTGAATCGGTCGCATTGATGGTGTTGAAATGTGGTTTGCTTCAGACACTATAGTTGATTTTCCCAACTCATATCAAAATTTTGAGAATTTGTGTTATGATGGCATAATTATTTGAAGTATTGATAGGTGGCCATTTGAAGATTATATAAGTATTGGAAGGTTGTTTAAGATTTAGTTGAAAATAAAACAGAAGAAATTTCAAAATTTTTCCAAATTTTATGCAAATAGAAAAATGGGTTCTTTGGGCAAAATACAACATTTAATATACATTTGATTCTAATTTGCATTACTTTATCTAATGCAAAGGCAACAGAATTAACATTGTTCGCAATTGCAATTAAAACATTTTGAATTTGCATTTGCTCTGGCAATGGAAATGCAGGCTATAGAACCGGATGCTAATTGTAATGAAATATATCAATGCTTTTAATTATTTTGAATTTGTTTGACGGCTGGCAATTATGTTTTTAAAGTATTTTATATGAAGAGGTTTGTGGCTTAGATAGATGTTGCTTTGTAGTACTTTCTAATTTATAAACCTAAACTGTATAAAATATTTGAAAACTAAAACTGTCAGATATGAAGGAAATGCTTTGAAAAAAATACTATTGCCAATGGCGTTTAAATTTTTTGTATTTCCATTTGTAGGGGTAATTTAAGTTAAAGTACAAAATTATAATTGTAATATGATTAATTTTCCCCATGTACGGTATTGGTACACGCAGAGAAAAAACAGTTCGTTGTGCACAAAAATATTTATTTTGCACCAGAAATATTTCGGTTGCTGCTTAGTATCATGATTGACTGCAAACTTTTATACATTCCGTCAAATGAAGACTTTTACCGTAAGTTGTTTATTTCGTTCTAAACGATTTATACATTAAACGATTATACAGATTTACTCAAAGGTGGTAATTCTGTTGAATTTCCTCTCTCACCTGTTTTGGGAAAAACAACCCAGCAGTGTAAACGCCGTGGCATTCCCAAAGGATACCAGCAAAAATTCTTTCTGAGGCAGTTTGTTGATACTCAACTATGCCTCCTCCTAGCAGATATACTAAGGCATTCCGAACTCTATGTCCGGGAATGAAAAAATTCGATACAGATTCACATTTCGCTTCTAGAAGGAGCCATGTAAACATGCTATATTTATAGGTACTAAACGAACCGACAGACATGCTTGATTCTTTTTCGAATGCAGGCATGTCTGAACGGTCTCTCTGTACCTTCTAATATTCTAAAGATACGCGTTCCTCCCTTCTTTTAACAGGCCTGTGGCAAGGACAGATTAGGTTTTGCCAGTGGAATGCTGTTGTTCTTCAAAACTCGTCATTCGCCTTACCAAAACCATAATATATAACACTTTCGACTATAATTACTAAGGTATTACGTTCGGTTCCTGGTACTAAAGATTAAAAAAAGACACTTTATTCAGCATATAAATGGTTCAAAGGATGTGGTAATAATTTAGCTGGGAGACATAGAAATGTCTGAACATCACAGCAACTTTCAAATAATTCGCCTACATAGTTTATTTTCCCATAAGTCTTTCTAAAAATGCTCTTTGCCTCGCCTCCCAGCAGGCCCTCCGTTGCAGCCGATCTAGGGAGCCTTCAATTTGCAAGCCTAATAAAAGTCCTGAATCGGAAGGCCTACTGTGACGCCTTTTCTTGGCAGGCCAGCTAGCAGGATAGGAGGAAGGAAACAAGCATGTATATCGGGTCTTATTTTTGCTGTGAATAAGCACCGATTCCTTTTTCAGTCTAGCAGAAGGAATAAGGGCTGCCTATAAATATGCCTGGTAGACTGCCTTAGGAAGCATCTTTGCAGGTACATTGTGAGAATTCATCGGCATTTATGCTGCTGGGTTGTTTTCTTTTTGAAAATGGCCTTTGTCAGGCCTCCTAGCAGTCCTTCCTTTGCACTCCACATAGGAAGTCTTCCATTAGCAGGTATACCAGAAGGCCTCAAACGGAAGGTCTTCTATGAGGCATATTTTGTACAGGCCAGCTAGAAAGCTTAACAAGAGAAAGGAAATGTACAGGCTTTCTCCACATATGGCTCCCTATGTTTGTTTGAAATAACGATTGAATATGGTTGCTGATTTGTAGTTGGCAAAAGACTGCGACGTCCGGTCTAAAGTCTTGAGTGGACGTATAGCCAGCATCCGCATAAAGGTGAAATACTTTAACATATCGCTAATATGTGAACATACCCGGACAGGAGAAAGAGACGATGTCACCAACGACATATTTTATGAGCGCCTAAAGAACACAAACTACCGCTGGGCTGGTCATGACATGACGATTGTTCTAGCTGATTTTAAAGCTAAAGTCGGCAGTTAAAATGTCTTTGAACCAACCATCGGTAAATTCAGTATACACGACATCACTTCCGACAGCGGAATGAGATGGTTACATTTTGCCTTGGCCAAAAATATGGTTGCCAGTAATGCGAAATTTCAACATAAAGACATCCACAACGCTACTTGGATATCCCCTTATCAACAGACGAAAAACCAGACTGGTCACCTGGAAATTGATCGAAAGCACTCTACTAGTGTATTGGACGTACATGAGGACGTGTGTTCGATCCCTACCCTGACCACCTTAAATTTCTTTCGACGACGGTCACCTCGCTTAGTGATGGCAACACTATCGAGTATTTAGCCATGAAAAAGCTTCTCAAAATACCGTTCGGAATCGGTGTAAAACTGTAGGTCCCTATCAGTGAGTTTAAAACTAGAACGCGCACAGCTCACAGGGTGTGAGAAGCTCTCCATAATCCCTTCATGTGATTTAACGGGAAACAATTTTTTTTTTTTTTATGCAGAGAAGCTCAGTCAGGTACTTTCGCAGAACGCACCCCCACGTCATGATCCTGAATCGCAGTGGAAGTACATTTTCCACTCTATGATAACTGCGGCAGAGACCGTACTTGGTTACGAAAAACCTATAAATGACAAACCACTGCATGGCGATGAGTGTCGCATGGCAAGTGATGAACAATGCTACACGTATGGCAACACTTCCGTCAGCAGCGCCGCGAGCGGCGACAGGTGGAGAGGTGACACCCGTTTGATTTGATTAGGAGGAAAATGGTTAAGGGGACAGTACAAGAGTGAGAAAACTGAATCCTACAGAAGAAACAAGGTACAAAGTCAAACCAACGGAAATGGGTTAGAGTTCCCCTTTTTGTAGAGGTAAGAACGGGAATCTTACCACAGATCTGCAGAGTATTTGAGAATTCGGAGAAATTACTTCTCTGCTGTACTTATCGCGCTAGACATCAATATAGATGAGGGTGTTGAAAACATACAGGACGGTGGCGGCAACTGACCCCTCCTAGCCAAAGTAAAGTTAGAACTGAAATTTGCCGGCTTCAGAACAATAACCCTGCAGGTGCTGATGGGCCACCGGTTGAGCTGTTTAAGGCTGGCGGGTGTGAGTTGGAAAGGTTCATGCACATGTGCAAAATCTGGCTGGCGAATGCTTGACCAACGATTGGAGTCTTAGCATACTGTTTCCTGTGTCCTGACCTGCCCTCGACCTGCTATCGAGGAATAAGCCTTTTATCCATCACATACAAGGTCGTCTCGCGCGTGATGTTCTAAAGACTAAAGCCGTTTGTTGCAAACCTGATCGGACTATATCAGTGTGACTTTATGCCGTCGGTGGTGCAATGGGTAGTGTGCGCGCCTCTTGTACTTGAGATCCTGGGTTCGATCCCAGGTATGACCACCTTAAAATTTCTTTCGACGGCGGTAACCTCGCATAGTGACGCCATGAAAATGCTTCTCAAAAATACCGTTCGGAACCGGTGTAAAACTGTAAGTCCCAATCAGTAAAAAAAAATGGTCTCCCATTACACCCCATGAAGGAATTTGGGAGAGCTTCTCACAACCAGTGAGCTGTGCGCTTTTATAGTTTTATACTCACTGATTGGGACCTACAGTTTTACACCGGTTCCGAACGGTAGTTTGAGAAGCTTTTTCATGGCTAAGTACTCGATAGTGTCGCCGTCACTAAGCGAGGTGACCGTCGTCGAAAGAAATTTTAAGGTGGTCGGAGCAGGAATCGAACCCAGGATCTCCTGTCTGGCCGACTATCCCAATCAGTGAGTATAAAAAAAACTAGAAAGCGCACAGCTCATTGGTTGTGAGAAGCTCTCTCCGATTCCTTTTATTCACATTACTACAAATCTTGGAGAAACCCTACTAGAAACAAGTCGACATCTACCACCTCTTTCTAGAAAAAAAACCCGCCTTCGATAGCACGATACTGAGAAAACTGTTCCCAGCTATGTCTCAGACGCCTTTGTAGAATTACACTGACAGACGCGAAATCCCCAGTAAAGATTTCTAAAGACCGCACCGATCCATGTAGTACGAGACGTGGCATCAGGCAAGGGAGACACTATATCATGTGACCTCTTCAACATATTAATTGAGATCAGCGTGAGAAAAGCTGCAGTCAACACGAATAAAACTGTCAGCAGCAAAAGTCATATGCTGCTCACGTATGCTGATGATTTGAACATTATTGGGCAAAATCTGCGAGAAGTTTTTGCAGTATTTTCGAGAATTCAGAAGGAATGAGAAAAAGTGGAATTGACAGAAAACGAGGACAAGGCAAAATTAATGGTTACGACAAGCTGAACATCCACCCCTTTAGATGAAAAGGTGAACGTTGATAACGGTTATGATTTCAAGGTAGCGGACGATCTTATTTACCTCGAGTTAGCTGTGAACAGAAACACTAACGTCAGCTCAGAAATCAAACGGAGGATTGTGCTTGCAAACAGGTGTTATCTCGGGCTAAGCAAGTACTTCAGAGATAAGACTCTGTATCTAAAATCGAAGATCCAAGACTCTCATACAACCTGTCTGGCTTTATAGCGCGGAATCCCGGGTTACATCGCATGCTCATGAAATATCCCCAGGATTCTTCGAGGGTAAAATAGTCGGATATGGTCCTATAATATGATAGTATAATAGAGTATGGCGAGTGTCGACGACGGATGAAACAAGAGCTGTATAATCTGTATCCCGACATCGACGTAGTTATGCGTATCAAAATAGCGCGTTTATGCTGTCTAGACCTTGTTAGTAGAATGGACCAGAGTAATCTATTCGAAGACATACTCCAATGACATCGAAAAATAAGACGACCAAGACTTCGCTGGAAAGACCAGATAGAATATCGCTTGCTAGAGCTTGGTGTTATCAACTGGTGGGTGTCGGGTGGGCCTTCTGGCTGCATTTGTATGCCTGCTAGAATGCATTCAAGTCACCATTTTTTGTATCTAAGAAGTTTATATATACACGGAAAGAAAAAACTGGTTCCTCCCAAACGAAATCTCAGATAACTGAAGTTCGTTTGGGAACTGTAGTTGGGAGAAACGAACCTCTGTTAAGCCATACATATCATTTCGTTTGGGAGAACCGAAAAATGTTTGCAGCAAACGAGTTATCAAAAACATAAGCTGAAAAAAACGTTTGCGAGAAACGAAAAACGGTTCCGCCAACTGTTCCCTCGGTTACACCAACCGAGTTGTAGTTGATCCTAACGAAAAAAACGTTTGCGAGAACTGAAAAACGTTTGCACTAAACGATGCTCTTTTAATAAAACAATGTTATGTGCGAAAATTAAATTTTCTAACTTTATTCAGGACTGAGAAAAATACAAAATGACGAATCTTAGGTTAGAGGACCATTTGGTCAATAGTACATTTTTTCATTACCAAGCGAATGTAAATTCATGTCAAATATTTAGAAGATGTTTTTGATATGTCAAATACTTGCTTTAGAAATTATTGAACCAAAATAGTTACAAAGGATAAGATAAAATTATTATTTTGGATGAAAATTCCAGTATGGACCAAATGGTCCCTCAACCTAAGATTCGTAAATTTTTTCATTACCAAGCGAATGTAAATTCAAGTCAAATATTTAGAAGATGTTTTTGATATGTTAGCGGATGTTTTTGATATGTCAAATACTTGCTTTAGAAATTTTTGAACCAAAATAGTTACAAAGAATAAGATAAAATTATTATTTTGGATGAAAATTGCAGTATGGACCAAATGGTCCCTCAATCTAAGATTCGTAAGTTTTTTCTAATCTAACACCAGGGTTAAAGGCTCTAAAAAGCACATATTCAGTAGCCTGTATCTTTTGCAATTTGTAACCGATTGCTGAATTTTAAAATGGAAATGGAAGCTAGACATCTTGAGATATAAAAAAATCATGACAATAGTGCTTTCCTAACTAAATAATTTATAAAAAAAATACGAAAATGTGCTATTTTTTTTGTATTTTTTATTTTTTATTATTTTTAAAGTAATCGATGATTTTTTGTAGGGACTGTTTGTTTATTACAATTTATTACATCTTAGTCATTTTACGCATCAAAATGGCAAAATAAAAAAATTTTAAAATATCTGAAAAAACTAAAATCGATGCTTACCGTTCTGAAGGATATTCTAACCGCGCAATAGCTAAAAAACTTGTACGGAGCCCAACAGTTGTTGACAATTACATTAATGTCCCCCAGGGGTATGGACAAAATTTCATTGTCTTTCTCTACGTATGAGAAAAGAAAAATTATTAGAATTGGTTCTAATTCTGCCTTATCCTTGTCATAAATAAATAAATTACAAAAAAAGCCGCCACTTAATGCTCCTCGTAAGGAAAAGCGGCTTCAATTCGCAAGAGACTACATGGTATGGGATGTGCAGCCAAGATATCATGTAAATGACTGAAGAACCATTGTATTTACGGATGAGAAGAAGTTTAATTTGGATGCAAAAAGTACTAGTGCAAGCTATAAAACGTTATTGGAATCGGCTTTTCCGAAGTTCAGTGAACTAGTTGGTCCCATATCTTGGATATTGCAACAGCATAATGCCCCTACACACAACGCCAGAGTAGTAAAGGAGTTCATTGCAAGCCAAAATGTTAAGATTCTTGACTGGCCACCCTATTCGCCAGATCTAAACATTATCAAAAACGTCTGGGGTTGGTTTTCCCGTAAGGTCTATGAAGGAGCTCGACAATTGGATGACAAGCAATCACTAATTCAGGCCATTAAGGATGCTTGGAATCATATTTCGTTGGATTACATAAATTCTATATATCTCTCAATGAAAACCCGTATATTTGCAGTTATTAAAATCAAAGGGGGTTGTACCCATTACTAATCGTTCTAAAATAAAGTAAAATAAATAAAAATAATAAGAAAAACTGTTTTTTATTAAAATTAGTTAACGTGGCTTTATTCAAGTGCAATGTGCTATTTTTTGACTTTTTGTTATAAATTGCTCAAAAAAAGTTATTTAGGCAAGAAACCACTATTGTCATGATTTTTTTTATATCTCAAGATATCTAGCTTCCATTTCCATTTAAAAATTCTGTAATCGGTTACAAATTGCAAAAGCTACAGGCTGCAGAATATGGAAATATTAGTGCCTTTAAATAAGTGAACCGGAGTGTAAATAACAAGCAGCTATTCCGAAGTTTACCGACATTTCTGAAACATTTAATTCCTGAAATAACTAATATCTCTCTCGCAAAATTGTGATTTTTACCCACAACTTTAAATGAATCACCAAATTCGAAAAGGGTTCATGTCGGTTTTATCGAAAAGGGTTCATCTCGGAAATCTATAACAGCTTGTTTCTTCAGCAGCGTTGTATTACAAAACATCTTATCTTGTATTACAAATTATCTTATGATCTAGTTAAATGATTAGCTCTTTCAAAAGTATTTGCGCTCTCAAATTCTATACACTCCGAAAAAATTCAGTTTTGTGCCTAATAAAAAATTTAAAAAACAGCAGGCAGTTGTCCGAGGCCTTCGAACACGGACTGTCCCTGCCGGCTGTGTCAGAGACACGGCCATTAAGTTTAACGTAGAATACGCCATCCGATAAGACAGAAAACATATATAACAATAAATGATAAATAACATAAGCAAATGAATTTATTTATTTGATAGTTACTTTTGATAATATATATAATATATTTTTTATAATTATATATCCATGTTAAATTCAAATTCACAGTTAACATTTTGTTTCACTTAAATACATAAGTAAATATACCAAAATTGCAATATTTCATCAATCAAAACAACAACCGAAGGTTTGTGTCCACACTGAAACAGCAGCATAGTTTGTGTCCACGCTACAAACTCAAACACTCAACCAAACACCACACAAATGTTTGAGTGTATGTGTTTAAACAATTTCCATTTGAGAAATTTAAATATTGGGAAGATATCAACCAATATGAAATGTATATCAAACGAAAGATAACATCTTCATTTACCTACAAAAAAATTTTTAAAAAAAGTTATCTCGCCGTTTACTCATAATCAATGAAATAATGATTACAACAATAACAATCTGACATGACTCCCTATACCGTAAGGTAAGACGTATTCTACGCCAAAAAACCTTCTTGAGCCCTTTCCGTATTTGGTAATTCAAATGTTCTTACTCATATTATATCTGCACTTGGTCACCTTGTAACAAAACTCATTCATATTGCCTTTGTATTCTCTTTCTCTGTCAGCTTTCCCATTCAAATTAATAAGAATTAGGCAATTACAGAAATTACAAAAATTACATTGTACATAATTTTGATATTCGGTTGGAAATTGCTCTCCCTTAAATACTTTTAAATTATAAGCGCAGATACACGAATGCGGTGGAACACTAACTCGCTTTTGGGTGAAGATTCGTTTAAAAAGCGTTTAAAATTTAATTTTTTCGTTAACACATGCGGTTGTTTGGAACGACCGTTGTTATTTTGGCCAAGAGAACGATCGATGCGCTTTGCTGTTTTAATCAAAGAAAACGGTATTTCAGTTTTTTAGGCCGATGATACTGCTGGTCAATTGATTGTTCACGTACTTGAAACTTTCAATTTTCTGTTATGTTTCAGGAAAACGAAAAAAAAAATAATATTCAGTTGAGTAATTTTGAAAATTGGCTATTTTTTTCAAGAGGGCAATGAAATGATTTTGTGGGACAGTATAGGGGGTAGTTTAATACTTGATGTATAAATTTAATATATATTTGAGTCAGATGGGAATGATGAAAGAAGATATACTATTGTTAAAGATTCAACCAGGATGACATTGCTGTAGGTTGGTGGCCAATAATAAATAATGCGATCCATTAATTTTACAAATATATTAAGGAGTCAAAACAAATTCCAACAAACGCATCCTTTATATGGATAATTGAAGGACGTGGGACACTTTGGGGTGAGATACCAGATTTGTATTACCGCTCATCCGCCAGTTTTTATGACTTACAAATTTGACCGATAAATGCGTAGTCACAATAAATTATTTGGATAGTATATTCCCATTCCCATATTGTGGTGAAAACTTTAAACTTGACTCTAATAAAGAGATATCCATTTCAGTACTTCCTTATAGATAAACCAAATATTAGGTTTAAATGGCGCTGGTAATCGCACAAAAGGCTTGTTTTCCGATTATATCCCAACCGAGCTGCTCATAATGACTAAACTGTTCTATTTTATTCTTCAGGCTCGCTGATAGAAGAGACCTGTAATTCTTTTAGCGATTCCAAAGGGTAATGCTTTCTGAACCCTTTGTAAGGCATAAGAATCGCGTACTCGGCCACCAACACCGACCACATACTTCGGCTGGCAGGTGCCAAATTCCACAGTATGGATTTATCGAAAAAACTGGAAATAATTCAGACGTTTCCATACGGAAAATGAAACTTCACATGGGTATAGCTGATGGCTTGTGCTAGAGTAATTGGTATACTGGAAAATAGTAGACCCCACTAGAGCGGCACGCACATTGGGGCCTAAAGTTGGCTACCTCCTCTGCCATTAACAGAATATTAAGCCTTATAAAACTTGTGGCCGTCGGTGGTGCAATGGTTAGTACGCGAGCCTCTTGTAAAGGGATTTTCAACAGAGACTCTACAAAAGTGAATCGATAGAGACAGCAAACGACGCCATATTTCTCCCCACTCTTTTGACATTTCTCTTCAGTAAGGTTTGCCATTTCATCATGGAAAGATATACGAGCCAACAACGAGTCGAAATTATTAAAATTTACTACCGAAATTTGCAGTCAGTGGCCTCAACTTTAAGAGCGGCACGTCCGATGAGGCGATGAGGCTCATTTCTGGCTGAATGGCTTCGTCAATAAGCTAAATATGCGTTACTGGTCAGACAGCAATCCACACGTAATCCATGAGTCATCATTGCATCCCGGAAAAATTACGGTTTGGAGCGGTTTATGGGCCGACGGCGTTATTGGGCCGTACTTCTTCCGTGATGATCAAGACCGGCACATTTCTGTGAATGCGAATCGCTGCCGTCCAATGATAACCGAATATTTTTGGCCCCAATTGGATAATATGGACTTGGAGGGCATGTGGTTCCAACAGGACGGCGCCACACAGCGAATGCCACAAACAATTTATTGGAAACCAAGTTTGGTGAACGTGTTATCTCACGAAATGGCCCAGTCGATTGGCCGCCTCGGTCGTGCGATTTGCGGCGTTAGATTATTTTTTGTGGGGCTACGTCAAGTCTATGGTCTATGCCAACAAGCCAGCGACGATTGATGAACTTCGTACGAATATCGAACGTGAAATTGCAGCAGAATCGGCCGATTTATGCTTGAAAACCGTCGAAACTTGGGTTCAGCGTCTTGACTTCTGCAAGCGTGCCCATGGTGGCCATGCAAAAGAAATCGAGTTCCATACATAATGGCATCGAACGTACTTTCACAGGAATAAAGAACTTCATTGGTATCTAAAACCGGTTTTGTTTTATTTAAAAAAACTTTTGTAGCTCTCTTATTGAAAACCCCATTACATAAGATCCTTGGTTCAATCCCTGCTCTGACCACCTTAAATTTTTTTCGTAACACGAAAATACCGTTCGGAATCGGTGTAATCAGTGAGTATAAAACTAAGAAGCACATAGCTCATTGGTTGTGAGAAGCTCTCCCCAATTTCTTCATGGGATGTAATGGGAAACCTTTTATTTTTGGAACGAAGTTCCGTATCGCACGTTG
This sequence comes from Phaonia tiefii, assembly GCA_963931995.1. NCBI lineage: Eukaryota > Metazoa > Arthropoda > Insecta > Diptera > Muscidae > Phaonia > Phaonia tiefii. Next base: position 77,138 of record CAWVPJ010000005.1, on the reverse strand, counting down.
CGGGATGGGGGCTAAATGAAAATTTTAAAACAACTTTTTTTAACTACTTTATTACAACCCTTCATTAACAACTATATTGGGTACTTTTGGTTTGGTTTGGTTTAAAGGGAAGTTTTCTAGGTGGAGCGTCTTTATTACATACTGTAGTTTTGAACCCAGTAAAACTGGCAAATCCACCCTGAGCATGGATATTCAATTGGCAGCACCCTTAATCTTGCACTCGTACTTTTGGTTTGGTTTGTGTCTAGACTAACATATGGCTGGAGTTTTCTTGTTTAATGGGAAATTTTCTAGGTGTTTGAACCGATTAAAAAGTAAATTTAGAAAAGCCAAAGTGTAAGAAATTTAACAAAATAACGTTTCCCTAAATAAGTGCGTTTTCTTAAAAAAGTAAATTTTCTCAAAAAGAATACCAATTCGTATTTCATATTTACTTTTTTAAGCAAAAGTAACTTCTTTAAAATAAGGTATTTTGTTACGTAAAGGTACTCGGTTTAAGAATATGAATAGGTATTTTCGGAGAAAATTTACTTTTTTAAGAAAACGCGCATAATTAAGAAAATGTTTTTTTTTAAACTTCTTTCACTTTGGCTTTTCCAAATCTACTCTTTATTCGGTTCAATCTACAATATGTAATAAATAGGCTCCACCTAGAAAATTTCCCTTTAAACAAGAAATATGTTAGTCTGGACACAAACCAAAAGTACAAGTGTAAGTTCTCAGGATTGTGTTTCATAGATTTGCCAGTCTTGCACTTTGGCTTTTCTAAATTTAATTTTTGTTGGGTTATAAACTACAACTAAGTACACAGGCTCCACCTAGAAAACTTCCCTTTAAACCAAACCAAACCAAAAGTACCCAATATAGTTTATACTAATGGGTTGTAATAAAGTATTTACCCCTAGTGAGATAACGCACATCTTTGAGACGTATGAAAAATAAGCATTTATTTATTTCTTTGATTTTTAAGGGGAATACTGTTCTTTGGTTTTGCAGTTTAAAATTTGATGGCTTTTCTTTAGACATAATTTTTTTATAGAGCAAGTCTTAATCTTATTAATTTGAAACGAATTTTATTTTAAAACATTTTTGAAGCTTTACCAATTAGGCATCAAACTAGCATACGTCCTTAAGACGTATGGTTATCTTTTATGTATAAAAAAATAAGGTTATCTTTCTAGGGTTAAAAAAAGTTGTTTAAAATTTTTTCATTTAACCCCTATCCTGCAACGTGCGATAAGGATCTTCGTTCCAAAAAACACAAATAATTAATACACGATTGGCTTGCATGGATTAGATTTGGTGTACCAACGCATAGTAGTAACCAACGCATAGTTGAAACCGTCTGAAAACAACAATGTGAGAGACAACAAAGAAAGGAGAAGTGACACAGCAGCAGATTTTCATTGCATGAAACAAATATATAATGCATTCAGTGCAAGTAAATGTAAAAAGGGTCGTTTTAAATCATTTTTTTTTTGTATTCATTATTTACAAATGTGAATCTATATTGTTAAAATTAATTGTAATAAATAACACATATAGATATATTGAAATTGAATAACAATTCGTTTCTAAATATTAGTATATTTGGGAGGAAATTCGCATATGTTTCCACGTAAGTATATGTAGGTTTGGAGGAAGCACGTGAATGCTTTCACGTAAGTACATATATGGATGTTTGGGATAAAGAACGCATATGTTTCCACGCAAAAGCATACATGTTTGTCAGTAAACATAATACTGTTTGCATTTAAATACAAGTAAGTTTGAGACTGGCATACATATGAATGTTTGAAGTGTGTTCCAAACATATACATGGTTCCTGCAGAATAAGTTTGGGAAAATATGTTAGAGAGGCCGTTATTTTTCAGCGTGTAGCGTCACTAAAAACCTATACAAACTATGGTCACAGTTTTACATTTACTCTTATGATTCTCGAGATGTTTGGGAAAATACCTCATGTTTGATGCATTGACGTTTAAAGCGCAACTGAAATGTAGTTGTGCAATTTTTTATATACGTTATAATACCCAAAAATGGGATTTTTTTTGAAATTTATAGGAATTTTTCACATCATTTGTGTCTAGATAGTTTAGCTTTTCAACGTGCTTTGTTGGGACACATGTAGTTATCAAAATTATGTAACAAATCGCGAAACAACTTATAAATCGAGATATTTTTCGCTAAATAAGATTTTTTTTAAATCGACTGAATTTAGAGGACTCTGGAGGAAACGGTATGAGAGATAAGAAACTATGGTTTCCACAAAATGAATCTACATTAACTGGAATTCAAATAAAGTACATTTCAAATCGTAATATGCTTAAAAACAAATTCCTCTAATGGGTTTTTATTTTAGACCAGAGATTATAAATAATTCTCGATATTTTTAACTTGGCTGTACTGGTCAACAATTTTCAATGAAAATTAAACAATGTTAATTTCAATTTTCTCCAACGTTTCTCCGGATTTTCCCGGCTTCTTCAGGGAGATGTTTATTTTGATCTACAATATTATGTTTTACAATGTTTTGTTTATTTTAAACTTTTACATTTTAAACATACTTTTAGCCACAGTCAACCTACACTGTCTATGATCAAATTATAAGTGGCGCTAATTTTGTCTATGTCCTCTTTGCTGTTTATTGTTTTGTTTGCTTTTTGTCTTATTCGTAAACTTTCTAGTGTCATTCGTTTTCTGTGTTTGTTTTCTATATCTAATATTTTTGTGTGATCAAAGTCATGCGTGTGTTCAGTGTCTGAACACTGACAAAATATTCAGTGTCTGAACACTGAAAAAATTAATACTTTTTCATTGTATTATTCAAGTTCGAGACTGAGTTATTCGAGTTTTCTAAAAGGAGTTTTGCAAATATAATCATCAAAATTCATCAAACGAAATGCAAACGAAATCTCATTTCAATTTAGAATTCACCAATGGTACAAACAAATGGTAGAAGCACTAGCACAGCTGATTTGAACTTTTTTTGTGGAGTGAGTATGAGTGAGTTTTTCTTTTATGTCAAAGTTTGTTGACATTTCTTTGTGTGCAACCCCCGTCTGCCAACAACTGCTGATTTTGAAATGTTTTCTCTTTAAAAATCACATAGAATCGTATCAATTTTCACACTTAAACAATTTCAAAATATCAACTAAAACACAATCATTTTCTAAATGGCGCTGTTTCCAATTTTGTTTACATTTTTATTAATTTTCAATCAGCTGACTTGACACAATACAGACACTGACCAAACACAAAATGCCTGTGGTGTTTGGCTTGTTATATTTGTTGTCGTACTGCATATACCATTATATTTGTACCATGGAATTCACCATTATGCAAGTGTTCGACAAATATCTTCCTCCCATCTCCAGTACAATTTTTACATGCAATAACAATTGCATAAAGAAAATTAATAGACGAAACCGAAGGGTTGAGAATTTATTGGTGTAATTTTCTAGATGTCGTGGAAAGCAATAAATGAAATTTGTTTGTTGCCATTATAAAGATAGAAAAGTTATTTCATAAATAAAAATTACATGAGGTGTCAGGGGACACCCGGTTTTAACGAAGTTCCTTTGGCTATATTTTAGGTCCATTTTGTTAGAATTTTATTTTCCCGAAAAGGGCATTTTTTAAAGAGAGGTACTTCTTTTATTAAAAGCTTATGTTTCGTTTAGAGAATGTACTATTTTTAAGAAGAAGTCCTTTCTGTAAGAAAAAGCCATAAGCGTATGCATTTTTTTACAAAGAAGTACTTTTTTAAGAATAGGTACTATTTCAAGATGTAGTACTCTTTTTACGAAAAGGTTATTTTTTAAGAAAATTTAATTATTTTCAGAAAGGCTACTTATCTCAAGAAAAGAAAAAGTATTCTTTTATTTTTAAGAAAAGGAACTTTTGTAAGGAAATTTATTGAAAATAAAATAAAAGAAAATATTTTTCTTTTAGAAAAGGGAATTTTTGTAGAATTGGTCCTTTTTTCAAGAATAGATACATTTTTAAGAGTAGGTACTTATCTCAAGAAAAGTTATTTTGTTTCACAAAAAAATTACTCTTTAACGAAAAGGTAGTTTATTAAGAAAAGGCAATTTGTTGTACGAAAATTTAGATTTTTAAGAAAAGTACTTATTTTAGAAAAAAATACGTTTTTTATGAAAGATTCTTTTTGTAAGAAAACTTACTTTTTTTAAGAGGGCGGTAAACTGACGATAAACATCAACGATAGCGCATGTTCATGCTCATGAACGACAAGCCTGTGTTTCGCTAATGCTTATTAAATTCCACTTAACCGAAGCCATAAGTGTACTCACATATACTCAATCACTCACTGTACAAGACGAATGACAGGCGAACACAACTAGGGAAACAGTTGCTCATTTATGAAGATGTGAAATCTTATTAACAAACATGTTTAGGCATCCATACACACTAGACCGAAAAAAATACTTTTTGTATGGAGGGGAACAAAGTGTTTTTGTCCACCCCGTAAAATGTACCACGGCTTGTTTTATGACGATTACCAAAATATTTCGATTCCAAAAAAATGTTCGATTGTTGTTGGTTTTCAAAGAAATTTCTACTTTAGCTAAAGACTATGTATACAATATTAAAACCCTTTGAAAGGGTTTTTTATGGCGCGTCCAACGGCATATAGAACATGTCACAAACTGTCCTGACACATGCTTTTCCCACGCATATTCTGCAAAATAAATCAAGTTGTTAAATTTTTAGTACTGTGATTTTTCTGATTTTAATGTCAGATTGATATATTTTAATCTTTAGTCGACGCTTTTCTAATTTTATACCCACTGGTTGGATCCTACAGTTTAACACCGATTCCGAACGGTATTTTGAGGAGATTTTCATGGCTAAATACTCGATACTGCTGCCGCCACACTGAGTGGTGGCCGCCGTCGAAAGAAATTAACTGTGGTCAGCGCAGGTCGAACCCACATTCTCATGTACAAGGAAGAGAACGTGCACCACCGACGGCCACACATCCTATGAATTACGAGCTGTAATATCATCTCGGGATTCGGGAAAAAGCACATGCGTTGGTTTGGTCTCTTTGGGACAATAAGCACTAGTGCTTGAAGTTAGTGGGTGCAAGTCGAATTTGAGTCATTGAACGATTAAGAGACTGCTGAAGTCCTAGAATACCTTGATGACTTAATGCAACCGGGACTTAATGCAAACGGGAATTTCGAAATAGTAAGGGTGTTAACCAAATAAGGATTTAAGGATTTATATCACTTGGCATTTCATAAAACATTATATTTCTTCAACGCATGTTCTTAAATATTATCGAAAAATTTTTATTTTTCACGACGAAATTAAAACATCAACCTCTTACAAAACATCTACAGCGAAATTTCGATTAAAATGTTTCTCTTCATGGCAAACCAATCAGTCCAATGATTTTGTAAACGTTTTGGCAATAACATCATTACCCCCAAAGAGAACATGCTTAAGGCCCTATTTGATTTGTTGTTGCTGGATATTTCAACAAAACTGACATTCACATCTCTTTAGCATTTAACATGAAATCTAGGAAAGACAAAAAAAAATTGACTAAAAGGAAGACATATAAGACCGAGAGCAAGAAAACTATCAATCGAATAAAGAACAAAGATCTCCAAGTTTATAGGGATGTACGTATGTACATATACAAATAGCTATGCATGTATGTATGTAGCTATTGTTGAAGGCATTGTAATATGCATATGTCCAATTGTAAGGCCATCAATCTATCTTCAACAAGTACAACATTTTAACAGATTTCCTTTTCATTCTTTCTTTGAAAATCAAAAAGCAACAAACAAAAAAAAAGGAAATCATCACAGCCTGATGGACAGACGAACGGACATTCTCGTATTCGTACTACATGCAACCTCGAACAAACACTCTGTTGCATAAATATCAATTCAAACATATCATCTGATGCGTACGTGTAACATTATGTGGTCGTCCTCATTGACGACATGTGGTTGTTGCTGTTGCCGTTGTTGTTATTTGTGATGTTGTTGGTGCTGGTGGTGGTGGTGGTGGTGGTGGGGCATCTTATGCTGTTGAGATCATAAGTAGTATCCCTTTGCTCAAGATTCAATGTTAATTCTGAAATTTCCATCCATTCACTTCAACTTGATTTCATATTGTTGCAAATCCATGTTAAGGCTCCTCTGTTCGCCTTCTCTTTGGCCTTTGTTCTGTATTATATAGATTATATATATAATTCATTATACGGTTTGTAACTGACTTGAGAATTTGGCACTGTTTATGATAATATTGAACTAGAATTTAATAAATGACTCCTGATTGACGAGACTGCATGAGTACTTAAACTAGGAATCCGAAGCTTTCAGCTATACCTTCATCATTATATTACGTTTTATATTAGGTCAGTTTGGACATAAGCCTTCTTAAATTTCGCAATTGCTTATGTCTCTTATGTCATACTACAGATGAAACTACATTCTGGCTTAAGAATTGTTAGATTGTGACAGCAATCAGCATTTAATACACGCTGAAAAATAACGGCCTCACTAACATATTCTCCAAAATATATTCAGCAGGAACCATGTATATGTTTGGAACACACTTCAAACATTCCTATGTTTGCAAGTCCCAAACTTAATTGTATTTAGATGCAAACTGTATCATGTTTACTGGCAAACATGTATTATTTTACGTGGACACATATGCGTTCTTCATCCATTCACGTGTTCCCCACAAACCTTCATATACATATGAATATTTCCTCCCAAACATAATAATAGTTAGAAAAGAATTATGTTTAATATCAATATATATTTGTATTATTTATTATAATTAATTTTATCATATAAATCGACAGTTATAAATAATTAATACAAAAAATTAAAAGATATAAAAAAAAACAAATAATGCAAGTAAATGTAAAAATTAATTGCTCTGAATGCATTATTTGTTTTTTCTCTTCTTTTGCTTCCCCTTTCTTTATAGGCTCTCACATTTTTCTTTTCAGAAGGTTTCAGCTATGCCTTGGTTACAAATATGCGTTGGTATACGAACAATATAGTTCATGCAAGCTAAGCGTGGATTAATTGCCTGTCTCTCTTTTTACTATACTTATTTCACAAATGGTCCGCGGTTCCGAGTTTCTCAGTAAAGGCTCGGACAGACAAATGGCATCACGTTGTTGCCCTTTACACTATTTTTCCTCAAAATCTTTTCTCACATACACAAAAACCAAAGCAACATCACAAACTATTTAAACGTCCGAGACTTCGTTTATTCTTTTTGCACTGCTCAAGCGTTTTTGATATCCTCTGTCCGATGAGCCATTGACAACTGAATACATGAAGTTAAAACGAAATACAAGAAACACTCATGAATGAAAAAGATACAGATTACGCATTGCTCAGGTCCGTTAGATTTGCTGCTCTCTATCAGATATTTTCGTGACGTAGACAAAGACCTTTGTCATTTGTTTTGAAATCAAAATAGTTGTTTTTACGTTACAGTTGAGAACAAATAGTGTTAAATAAAAATAAATTAAAAATTAAGATGAGGTGTGCAGTGAAAAATTGCAATAATAATAACAAAACAAAGCCGTTTATTATCAGTTTTTTTAACTTTCCGTCTAATCCTAAGTTACTAAAGCAATGGAAAAGTTGTTGTGGCCGGGAAAGTAAAATGAACACAAAAACTTCGCAAATATGTATGGAACATTTTAAACCAGAAGATTTCGAAAACAGTTTACAATTTCAAATGGGTAAGTTATGAGTTACTATACATATACAAACAAAATTAAGTGTATAATTTTTACGATTCGGGCATAAGCATTTACTAAAAGACGATTTTTGGAGCGCGGTGTTGTGCCTTCTGTCCGTAAAGTGTCTTCTACGGACGAAGAAGGTAAGGGCCGTGGACAGCGAATCCAAAAGCGGGAAAACAAAAAAATTGTTGAAACGCTTATTAAAAAAACGATGCAGAATCTGTTTCGCTCGATTGTAAGAAAAGTATAAACGCTTAATATTATAGTAACTATACATTACAATTGTTTAGAAGATGTAAATGAACCATCAGTGCAACCAACGGAAATTGCAGTTTTCATGGATCACCAGTTTCCTCCAGAATCAGAGATACATCAGGAAGAACAATTTTTAAAAAAACAACCATGAAAATAATAAAATGGAAAGCTTAAAAAAAGAAATGTAAGTTAAATACCTATGACATATTAGGTTTGCTTGATTTCAATTTATAATAACTGTTAGAGATCGCCTTCGTAATTAAAACTCTGCCCTAAAGAAAACCTTAAGTAAGCAAGCAGCTGAATTAAGAGCTTTAAAAGAGAAAGCAGAGAAAGATTCCAATATATATATATGAATATAACCTGGATGGCTTGAGAACTCAATTAACGAAGGCTGATTACTAATTGACCAATTCGGAAGAAAAACTTTTATGTATTTTTACTAAAGGTCAAATTGAAAAATTGAAAGCTCACAAAATGGACCGAAGAATACGTAACCCAAGCCATTACTTTATATGCAGCAAGCGCTAAACTATATAAGCTGCTGCATAGAAAACAGTTCCCCTTGCCTGCTGTGCGCTCTCTGCAATCATGGGGGCAAAAAGTACATATCAGCCCCGGCTTAATAGAGCCAGTGTTCAAGCTTCTCGCTGCTTCGACACATATGACAGAAATTGATAAAATATGTGTTCTAAGATTCGACGAGGCAAAAATTCGTAAAACGTATTGCTACGATAAGACCTCCGATACAACTCTAGCTCCTGTGAACTATGTCCAGGTTGCAATGATTAGAGGTCAGTACATCAGAAGACTCAAATTTAAAATTATAAAAATAATGATAGTTTATTAGACCTAATTGGAAAATGGAAGCAACCAATATTTTACAAGTATGATTGTAGGGTGACTGCTAACATTTTGAACAATATTTTGCCTAAGTTAAAGTCATCCGATTACACTGTTGCTGCTATTGTAAGTGACCTAGGGGGCAGTAATAGAGCACTGCTGAATGAACTGCAAGTGACGGAGGAAAAGCCTTGGTAATCGAAATCATTCGAAAATTTGCAATGAAAATAAATAAAATATTACTTCTTTTTCTATATTCAGGTTTACATTTAACGATGTAAGGGACATGATCAAACTTCTGCGAAATCATTTTGTAGATGAAGGTTTTCTTATCAATTGAAAACCAGTTCGTACTGAAACTATTTCGAAGTTGTTAGAGATTACTTCTGGAGATCTTACCATCGCTCATAAAATATCTCAAACATATCTTAATGTCGCAAACGCTGCAAGACAAAAAGTTAAGCTGGCAACAAAACTTTTCTCTCACACTGTGGCGCCTGCTATTACGAGGACAGCCAGTGAAGGTCACCTTGAAGGTTTAAACTAGGAAGAATGCCATCGACTGTTTAAATTGGTAAAGCTGTTATAAGTCGAAAGCATATGTATATATTATAGTTCTAATAATTTATCCAGACCAATGATTGGTTTGATGTGATGAACGTCGAAGTTGCTTACCCAGACACAAGGGACCGTTGCCACGCATACGGCCTTTCTCTAGAAACTCAAAATAATATACTTGATGCAATGACCGAACTGATTAAGGAAATGCGAGCTATTGGAAGAAAAACGTTGTTGCCCTTCCAAAATGGTAGCGAATTGTAAACATTTTGTTTCGATTTATTATATAGAATTTTACTTTTAGGAATAATTCAATCAAATAACGCCCTGAAAGGGCTATATGAAGACATGGTGTCGCGATACAATTTGAAATGTATCCTAACGTACCGCCCAAATCAGGACGTTTTAGAAAATGTTTTCGGAGTGATTCGCACCAAAGGTGGTCTGCACGATCACCCCGATCAACTTGAGTTTAAATACCGATTAAGGTCGTATATTCTTGGACGTAATGATGGTATCATATCAGATGGTGGAAATGTTGAAAAGGATGATATGCCAGACTTAGAAAAGTCTGAAAAGTCTCTAACAGGTAATTTCTAAGTTTTATTAAAAGTTTGTCTGTTGGTGTTGTAATATTTCGTATTACAGGCAAAATATTTGCAGTTTTATATATTGATGCAAACACCGAAGAACAAGCCGAGCAAGAGTTGACAGACATGCAATATGATGGTTTAGAAAATCTCGCCATAGACTGTTGTTGTTCCTGAAATTACGGTATCAGAGAACGAAAAATGTTCAACGTATACGTGGGTGGACCATTTGTCTGAGGGTAGACTATCAAAGCCGACGCAAAAAACAATGCAACACATGCAAGAACTGGAAAATTTTTTGAAAATAACAATCGACAAGGCCTGCTTATTACAGAAGGTTTCTTAAAGTCTCTTATGGAACAGGCTCATCACATTGAATGTGATACAAAAGTAAAAGTACTCTTTTTCCGATCACGAATGCACTTTAAAATAAGAAAACTTAATCAGGAACTTTTAGATAGATCGAGTTCTAGAAAAAGCAAATATAAAAAAATAATAAATTAAACTAATGTCACAAAACAAAATTCTATGATTTTGCGTTTTATTTCATTCAAAATAAGCAATAACCATAATTCATTTAAATTGTCACCACAAATCACATGCAGTTTTTATATCACACCAGCAGTTGAGGTCTTTGATGACGTACATGCGCAGTAGATAATTATTTTGAAAAGAGGAATGCGCCATCTATGTTTGTTGCTTCATGAGAAACACTGACTTCATATGCAATTTACACGCACACTCAGGAAAATGTATAAATCACTTACTGAAAGAATAATGCAAATATACAGATACTCTCTTACAAGATAGACGCACTCGTTGTCGTTCTTTCATTCTCTTGCTCTCGGGAGAGTATAAACTGTAACAAACACAGCTGTATTTGTATCACAAACACAGATATATTCGGATAGCAAACACATATATTATAACATATTAATCAGTGTGTCTCAAACATGTAATATTGAATAGAGAACACAATCTGTGTGTATATTATAATCGTGACAAGCTCCAAACAGATTTTATGCTTGCATCCAAAGAACAAAAAAAATACAGATTTTTCAGCGTGTACATGTAGAACCACTGCATTCGATATCACACGACTCTTATATTCCCACAAAGAAATTATAAAATTATTTCCTACACTAAATTTACTAGATATATAGACGATGCTATCAATCTGCTGGAATGTTTCGCCAATAACTTCAGCCTACTGGATATGGAAATTTACTAAAACAGTTTCAAAGCCATGACCCAGCCTGAAGTCACGGATTGTATTTGGTAACTTTTCATTTGATTTATAGTTTGTTGTCATGATAGCATGATGCTATGAAAACTTGAATATATGATAAAGTAATATATGAAATAATTGAAAACTTTATATGTTGAGATGTGGCCGTCGGTGGTGCAATGGTAGTGTGCGCTGCTCTTGTATATGAGTACGTAGGTTTGATCCCTGCTGGGACCAGCTATACATATCTTTCGACGGCGATTACCTCGCTTAGTGGCGGCGACACTATCGAGTATTTAGCCATGAAAAACTTTATCAAAAATACCGTTTGGAGCTGGTGTAAAACTGTAGGTCCCAATCGGTGAGTGTAAAACTAGAACGGGATATAATCGGAAATCTTTTTTTTATTTTTGATATTTTCATAATTTTTTAATTTGACAATATAATAACATAGAAAACTAATAACTTCACAGTAAAATAATATATAAGTGTCTAAGAAGCATGAGTAAACTATTTTTTGCATACTAAAGCGCTTACTTGGAAGCCCTTACATTTATAACATACAAAGGTTCAATAAAGTAAAGCATATTGCTTCAATCTAATGTAAAATTCAAACGAAAGTAAAGTAATGTACATATATTGTTTACTACGTCGCTTCCATCGATATGCATTAAAGTAAGGCAATCGGTATGTGGGCACGATCTCAAACAAATAACAACAGATCTCCTACAACAGACTGGATGACGCAACCGGAATTCAAAGTTAAATTTAGTTGATATTTAGATTCCGTAGAAGGTGGATGTGTCGAATTGTTATCCAGAAAAGCAGTTTCAAATGCGTGCTCATTTGCAAACACAAAAAAATTTTAAAATTTAAATTATTCATATCCGAGCAATTTATGATAAATTCTCAATATGAGACAATTACCATGACATATGATTTCACAGCTTCGCCAATACACTGAAAGAGTGGTTTTTAATTGTCCTTAAATTCGCATGATTTCACAGCATCCAGCCTGCTAATAAATAAGCGCTGTTCCTCGCCCTTAACAAGTGCTGCCAAGTGGATCATCGTCTTAAAAAAAAAACATGATTTATTTCAGCAGATTGGTAAGCGATTGGCACCTCAACATTCCATTACACGCTGAAAAAAAGCGACCTCTGTACTATATATTCTGCCAAACATATTCTACAGGAACCATGTATATGTTTGCAACACATTTCAAACATTCATATGTTTACAAGTCCTAAACTCACTTGTATTTAAATGCAAAGAGTAACATGTTTACCGGCAATCACGTATGCTTTTAAGTGGAAATAATAATATTTTGAAGCCAATTATTCGTTGATTTCAATATATATGTATTATTTATTGTAATTACTGAGAGCATGAACAGTTCAACAAACATAGTTGCATTTGTATCACAAATACAGATATATTTGGGTAGGAAACATTGCGCCTTAAAAATTTAATATTGGCTATTAAACGCAATGTGTTTGGACACAAGTATATTATATTTGCGACAAGCTCCAAATGATGTATTGTTGACTCGATATTTTGATTATTTGTACCTTTAACATGATCACATACTTAACATGATAATTTGGTAACTTGGTGACCTCAAAATGTCATCACTTGATCTATTTATTAAGTTATAGCTTTATAAATTGATAATTTGATAAGTTCATTACTTGAGAGATTGATGAATATATAATTTTATAAGTTAATAATTTAATAATTAAAGGGTGTACCAATAAAAGTGAACAACTTCATTTAAACAGAAAACACATTTTTATTGCATTCTAAAGTAGTAGACATGTTCCGATTAAGTATGGCATAAAACTTTCGGCACAGGGATACCAGTGGCTCTGATCGCAAGCCTTTTTTAAATTGTTGCGGACCATATCGAATTACTGTTCGCGGGCTTTTGGCGGCACTCTCATTTACAATATCATATATAGCTTGATAGCTTGATGGCTTGATAATTTTATACCTTAATTACTTGCCAACGTGTAACTTGATAACTGTCCGACTTGACCATAGATTGATGTTTTGATGAACCGATATTTTGATGTCGTAACTATTTGATAACTTAGTAACTTTATAATCAGGATTCGCATTTCGTGGCTAGTGAGTTACCCCGAGTTACCCATTACCATTGGCACGGGAAATGGGTTGCAATCGTTTACCCATTACCCAAAGTATATGCCGGAATCAATGGGTAGCTACCCACGTCTACGGGGAATTGCCCATCACGATTACCCATTACCCACAAGGTATGGGGAAGATAATGTGTAGTTACCCACGACAATGGGGAATTATCCATTACGATTACCAATTACCCACAGGGTTTTGGGGCAAAAAATTGGTAGTTACCCACGACGATGGGGAATTACCCATTACATATGGGGAACATTCATTGGGCAGGCTTTATAAACTTTATAAACAGGTGGGTACTGCGTTACCGTGGGTAACCTAGGGTAACCCATTGTCGTTGTGTAACATCATTACTTTACAAAATGATATCTTGATAATTTGAGAACTGTCCGATTCGGTAGCTTGATGTTTTGATAAATTGGTATTTTGATGATGCAACGATTTGATAACTTGGACCCCGATAACTGCAAAATGTCATAACTTGATATATTCGTAGTTATAATGTAATAGCTTGATAAGTTGATAATTTTATAACTTCGTTATATGATAAATTGATGACTATAATACGTCATAAGTTGATAATTTGTTAACTATATGACTTGATAACTTGATATTGAGATAACTTGATAATTGGATAGATTGATAATCTGTTATTTCGATAACTTGACACCTCCATAAACTGAGAAATTAATACATTGCTTGGAAAGCAACTTGCCACCTAACTATCTCGATAATTTGATAACTTCCCTACTTGGTAATTTGGTAACTTGATTTGTTAATTTTAAATTGATGATTTGAAGAAGGGTATCTAATAACTTGGTAGTTTCATATTGTTAAATTGATAATTTAATATTTTGGTAAATTCATAATTTGATAAGATGATATCTTGGTTACTTTTGGAACGAAGTTGCGGGATGGGGGTTAAGTGAAAAAAAACTTAAACAAATTTGTTTAACACTATTGTGCTACAACCCAGTATTATCAACTATATTGGGTACTTTTGCTTTGATTTGTGTCTAGACTAACATTGTTGATAAATTTCTTGTTTAATGGGAAGTTTCCTAGGTGGAGCCTGTAACCAATATTTATTACACAGGTTGGAGCGCGGTAATTTGCTTATTTGGGAATGAAATAAAAAAATTTTATATTTTAATTATGTCAAGTATTTGTCTTAATTTTTTAATTAATTAATTTGTAAATTACATGGTTTTAAATAGTGTATCTGGCAAATGTCGACCTTCGCTATCCACACACTGCTGCGTACGTTTTCTGAAGATATGGCGTACCACACAGTGCGTACACATGACACATTGCCTGCTGTTCTCAATGAAGTTACCCAAGTTACAATTGATTGTCGTCCAGGAACACTTCCGCGTGGGGGAACAGCGAATCGTAAACGAAAAGCACGCTGCACTGCAATAATCGAGTGTGCATTTGCAAAATACGCTTCAACACAAAATGACTTCTCCTCACGTGATCAATTCACGATGGCAACTGAAAGGCAGACGAATACAAACCTCCCGTCAGCCAGTATAAGCCAATCACACTCTCCACTCTCTTCGACCAACTGTGCCGCCACAGTCTGCAGAGTAAGAAAACAAATTATTGCGCTCCACCCTGTATATTGTGGTTTTGAACCAAATACAAAGTAAATTTAGAAAAGCCGACGTGAAAGAATTTTAAAAAAGAACATTTTCTTAAATAAGTGCCTTTTGTTAAAAAAGTAAATTTTCTCAAGAAACCTTCCGATTCATATTCGTAAACAAAATACCTTTTCATAAAAAAATACCATTCCTTAAAGAAGTGCCTTTGTTTAAAAAAGTAAATTTTCTAACAAAAAGTACCCATTCTTAAACAAAGTATATTTATTGTGTTTATTAATTAATTATATTTTTCGATATTTCGCTACCCTTTGGATAGCATCGTCAGGAAGATGTATTATTAATTAGAAATGAAAAACAATTGAGAAACATTTCTAATTAATAATATATCTTCCTGACGATGCTATCCAAAGGGTAGCGAAATATCGAAAAATATAATTAATTAACAATCACGACCAAACGCTCGGACAATTTAATTTTTGAATACAATACGAAAGGTCGGATAAATGAGCACTTATTCAAAGTAAATTTTCTTACAAAAGTAAATTTTCTGACAACAAATTGCCCTTTGTTAAAAAAAATAAACCTTTTCTTATAGGGTACCTGTTTTTTAAAAGAAAATAAGTTTTCTTTAAATAAGTACTTACTCTTAAAAATGTACCTATTCTTAAAAAAAGAACAATTCTAAAAAAAATTCCCATTCCTTTCCTTCAAAAGAATACCTTCTGCTAAAAAAATACATTTTCTTACAAAAATTCCTTTTCTTATAAAAAAATAGTACATTTTTTCTTTTCTTTTCTTGAGATAAGCAGCCTTTCGGAAAATATGTAAATTTTCTTAAAAAATAACCTTTTCCTAAAAAGAGTACCACCTCTTTAAAAAGTACCTGTCATAAAAAAGTTCTTCTTATAATTTTCTAAATTTATTCAAGCTCAAGACCTTTTTAATATTATGATTATTTATTACCTTTATATTATTTTCAAAAAAGTCGAGCACAAAAAATGTTCCAATGATACCAGGGCTGTCTGTATAGCTATTTCGGATTTTGCCAATATCTTCATCAGCAAGGGAAATGATGAAAGTTGACAAAGAGCACATTGAGCTTGAAACAATAATATTTTTGATGGTAACCCTCTGTTTTGTTGTTTTGTAATGACAAAACAAACACAAATCATGCATGTTTACAACCAATGGTTTTTCGACATGATAAAAAAGAGTTGTGCATGAAAGTGTTCCAATGTTAGTGCTTGGTATTCTTCAAACGTATGTATAAAGGAATTCTCATCAATATGATGAATGATTCTGGATATATATTTTTGATGAATTCTCCCAAAACATTCCAAAAACGTCTGCTGATGGAGATCTTGGCAAGATCCGAAACAGCTATACAGACAGCCCTCGTATCATTGGAAAATTTTTTGTGCTCGACTTTTTTGGAAATAATATAAAGGTAATAAATAAGCATTATATTGAAAAGATATGGAGCTTGAATAAATTTATAAAATTATAAGTTTAAAAAAAAGACCGACTAAAAACTCACGCAAGGGAAATGATAAAAGTACTCCTTTGTTAAAAAAAAATTCGTACTGTTATGGCTTTTTCTTACAAAAAGTGCTTCTTCTTAAAAATAGTACCTTTTCGCTAAAAAAAATATTATCTTTTAATAAAAGAAGTACCTCTCTTTAAAAAAGGAAAATTTCGGGAAAATATAATACATAGTCTTACAAAAAGGACTTAAAATAAAGGGGTTTTCAACAGAGACGCTACAAAAGTAAATCGATAGGGACAGCAAACAACGCCATATTTTTCCCCTCTCTTTTGACATTTCTCTTCAGTAAGGTTTGCCATTTCATCATGTAAAGATACATGAGCCAACAACGAGTCGAAATTATTAAAATTGACTACCGAAATTTGGAGTCAGCGGTCTCAACTTTAAGAGGCCAACTTTAAGAGGCCTCAACAATCAGCGATGAGTCTCATTTCTGCCTGAATGGCTTCGTCAATAAGCAAAATATGCGTTATTGGTCAGACAGCAATCCACACGTAGTCCATGAGTCATCATTGCATCCCGAAAAAATTACGGTTTGGTGCGGTTTATGGGCCGGCGGCGTCATTGGGCCGTACTTCGTCCGTGATGCTAAAGCCCGGCACATTACTGTGAATGCGAATCGCTACCGTTCAATGATAACCGAATATTTTTGGCCCCAATTGGATAATATGTACTTTGAGGACATGTGGTTCCAACAGAACGGCGCCACAAGCCACACAGCAAATGCCACAATCAATTTATTGGAAACCAAATTTGGTGAACGTGTTATCTCACGAAATGGGCCAGTCGCTTGGCCGCCTCGGTCGAGCGATTTGACGCCGTTAGATTATTTCCTGTGGGGCTATGTCAAGTCTATGGCCTATGCCAACAAGCCAGTGACGATTGATGAACTTCGTACGAATATCGAACGTGAAATTACAGCAGTATCGGCCGATTTATGCTTGAAAACCGTCGAAAATTGGGTTCAGCGTCTGGACTTCTGCAACCGTGCCAGTGGTGGCCATGCAAAAGAAATCGAGTTCCATATATAATGGCATCGAACGTACTTTCACAGGAATAAAGAATTTCATTGGTATCTAAAACCGGTTTTGTTTTTTTTTAAACTTTTGTAGCATTCTTATTGAAAAACCCGTTATAAACTTTTTTTCAAACAAAATAGTAAATTCTATACAAAAATTTCTAAAAAAAGTCCCTGAGGCTTGTGGGTAAAGCTTCTGCCTCCCCCATTACTCTCAATGATCACCAAGAATATTTTTACACTGACTTTACTTAAATTTAGGGCGCTCACGATTCGTTGTGGTCCAGCTGCAGCACCTTTCGATTGTGTGTTCCAGCGATTTCTCTGGGCTATCTTTATGTCTGTTAAATTGTATTGTGGTTTCGTATCTGTATCTGTTGTTTGAAATCTTTTGCTCCTGCTGGGCTGCAAATTTCTGTTGAAGTAGTTTTCTTCATGTGTGTCTCTTTTGTTTGTTGTGTGTTGATTTCCCATATTTACTGTCAACAAGACAAATACTTGACATAATTCATGCGCCGATTTATTTGTTTAGAAGATTTCATTTCTGCTGCTTATTTCGCCAAGTCGTCTCCCTCTGCTGTGTTCTCAGTTCGCTGATTGTTTGGGTGATATGTGTGTCCGCTGATTTCTCAGTGGTCAATGGCTGTATTTTCCTTCGACAAATATACAAGTTCCTTTTCATACGAATGATAGCCACACATACACACACAAATGCTTCATACAACCCTGCATCGCCACCACCAATCACACACGCCGCCACAAATGTTGCGCATGCGCAATTGTATGAGCCTGTATGATATTTACATAATATTAGCCGGTATCTGCAACATTGCTGTCGTGAATGCTGCACCGGCAATATTGTTGGAAATATTGCGTAGGTTTTGCAGCAGATTCGAACACAAATAAAAGGATAATGTGTTAAGAATTATTAATAATTTTAACATGTTCTAAATAAGGAGAAAAAGGAGACGGCAAATTGTGAGGACTTCTTGAAATTATGTGTTAAATCAATTCACGCTAAGATGAAGATGTGAGAATAGAATTGAAAATATATTGAAATGAGTTTTTAGAATCCCTGTTTAAACAATCGAATATACTTAAGGCATCAAATTAGCATGTGAAAAATAAAAACGTGGTATGAGTGGGGATTAATGTTAAATTTTGGGGAGGAAGGGTTCGGTCTATAATTACGTTATGAGGAAAAAAATAATTTAAAGCTAAAAGTTTAATTAGCATTAAACTGCAGCTGATTAAGAACGATTGTTTTTTGTCCTTCTCCTAATTATTTCCTCTTGAATGGCTAATAAACTTCTTCCTGGTGCATAAATCGAACCTCACTGTCGTTAGGTGTAAATTAACATTTCTGAAGGAAGTTTCACCACAGTGGGTTCGCATGGAAACATTTATTATATCTCACAGTCGATTACAATACCAATTAAATTCAATCCCAGCGCTCAGAGTATTAGAATATTCTTATGAATCAGTTAAAGTATAACGTATAAATCTAAATGAAGAAAATCACACAAAATTTTTATTTCCCATTTTTATGCCTCATAATGAGCATTTTTTAAACTAGTATTTTGCTAATGGACACCACACACTGATCAGCCGGGATACTCCCTTGCTGAGTTCGCCAAAAAAAAATCTCTGCTAAACCACAATGCGAAACAACTCATACTCCTGCAACACATCAGGTCCGAGGGGGAAGAGAGTAGCACCACTGTGTGGTACATAGTAGTTACTACTTACAAAACATTATGTAGTGATAAAATTTTAAGATCCTCAACACCAAGTCAATTTTATGGATATACGCTGAAATTGGTTGTACACTGAAAGAAAATTATAGGTAATTTACTTTACTTTTATTGACTATTTTACAACCTCATGAGGTCAGACGTCTTACACATATTAATTAAACAAATAAATTAAAAAAAATTCAACATATTCTTCATTCGTATTTTCTCGCCAGTTGGTAACATCAAGGGTACGGAGGAATTCTTCTGCCTGGTTTTTCCAGCGGAGTCTTGCTCGTCCTCTTTTCCTGCTTTCATCGGGTACGTTATCGAAAACTTTTCGCGATGGCTCATCTTCATCCATTCTGATAACATGGCCTGGCCAACGCAATTGGCCCACTTTGATTCATCTAGCTATGTCGACGTCACAATAGAGATTATATAGCTGTGGGTTCCAGCGACGTCGGTACTTGCCGTTTTCCCTAGCAGGACCATATATTTTCCGAAGAATTTTTCTCACGAATACTCCCAGGTGTTTTTCATCCGCTTGCGATATGACCCAAGTTTCGGAGCCATATCTCAAGCCAGATAAAATGAGAGTCTGATATAGCGGGACTTTTGTCCGGCTTTGGCTTTGTTCCTAAACTGCTTGCTGAGCCCCAAATAGCATCTATTTGCAAGCACAATTCTCCTATCTATCTCCAGGCTGACGTTGTTGTCCTTGTTCACGGCGGATCCAAGGTAAACAAACGCATCTACCGCTTCAAATTAAATCGGTTGTCAACTTTCAAGTGTGGACCAAGTCGAGAGATTTCTCTAGTCGTTGACACCATCAATTTACATCAAGACCCACCTTCGCTGATTCCTTTTCGTTTCTTAAAAATACTGCAGTAACCTCTCGCAAATTTCGCCCAATGATGTATATTTCGTCAGCATACGCCAGCAACGAATGGCTTTTCGTGTTAATGGTCTTGTTCGTATTTACTGCAGCCTTCCTCATTAGTATCTCCATTAAGATGTTGAAGTGATTGCAGGGAAGTGTGTCGCCTTGTCTAAGTCCTCGCTTGGTACAGAATGGTTCAGTGAGGTGTTTCCCCACTTTCACTTCTGATTTGGTGTTTGTCAGCGTCACTCTACAGAGTCGGATTAGTTTTGCCGGAATACCAAGTTCAGACATAGCTTCGTACAGTTTTCCCCGTATGGGGCTATCGAAAGCAACTTTGTAATCGGCAAAAAGGTGGTATGTATCGATTTGCTTTTCGTGGGTCTTTTCCAGGATTTGGCGTAGCGTGAATATTTGGTCAGTCGTAGACTTGCCTGGTCTAAAACCACACTGATAAGGTCCAATCAAGTTTTCAATAATTGGCTTTAGTCTTTCACATAAGACGCTCGACAAGACTTCATACGCGATGGATAAAAGACTGATACCGCTATAGTTGAAACAGACACACGGATCACCCTTTTTGAATACAGGACATAATACATCGTAGGGCATACTTGATTCCCTCAGTCATATACCGCATATACGTCGATGCATGTGGGCTAGCAGTCCTTCGCCACCTGCCTTAAAAGTTCACCGGGTGGGCCATCCGCACCAGCGGCTTTATTATTCTGAAGGTGGGAGACAATCTTCCACTATCATAACCTCCTGTTCTTCAGTGTAGGAATGTGAGTGGAGTATTGCTGAAAAGAGGTCTCTCCACATTTTGAGCACACACTGCTTCTCAGTCACCAGATTCCCAGTTTCGTCCTTGCAGGAGGGCAGCCCATTATTAGGCCCATTATTCGATCTTTATCCCCTTTTCCACCCCTCTTAGGCTCTTGTACCGCGCACTCGCAGCACTGTAACTGTCGTAACTGAATTTTGGTTTCTTCAAGTTTGATCCGCCGTTGCCCAGGGGTATTGGCTCATCCGCCTTCAAAGGACAGAAGAATATGTCCACTACTTCGAAGAGCTTCAGTGACAAGGTCACCTAATAATCCAGAGACGTATCAGTGATCGCATTACCACTCAGGGTGCTCATTCGTTTCGCCTTCTTACTTTAGCTAGCTAACGGAGGTTTCCAATAAGCCATTGCCCAGGACATACTGCGTGGAAGTAGCGATCGGCTTGGACTGCGAAATGAAGGAATCATTTCTGGCAACTCCCAAGTGAATGGCTGTCAGAAACTTTCTACCTCCAAAGACAGTCCCATGTCCCATTATACATAAGTAATTATGAATGCAAAAATGCGCTGTTTGAAAACATACTTTTTATAGAGATCAGTAGATCTATGCTTGAAGACCAACCTGGTCACCAAGTGTAAATAGGTTCCATTTCTGAATTCGTGTGATGTCATTTTGAAATGTTTGTGGTGTATCATATGCGACCCTTTTAAGTATTTTCGTTTACACACCCCTGTTCTGTTCTCGTTTCGATTTATAGTCTTATATTTCTTCTGTCAATCGTTTGAATCAATTGTTTAAATCATTTCATATTTTTCCTCAGTGTATCCAATGAAGTTTTTCTTATTGGCTAAGACAAAAAGTTTTGAAATGCAAAATCGAAATATGTTTTGCTTAATTAACGATGTTTGTTGCAAAAAGGAGCGTCAGCTTTAACACTGAATGACTTTTTTTATTATTTAATATTTTCTGTCGAAAATGAGTTGGTACAGTGGGGTAAATGGTAACTCTTGTATGTAACAAATATAAATTGTGCTGTCTGTAGTTTCCTTGAGTTTTATGTGACAATAAATGTAAGCTGTCGTTCCCATATGACCAACATCAAAGCCTCAGTAAAGATTGATAAAGATCATACCGAAATATTTTAATAACAAGACGAGAGCCTATTGTGTGATCTATTCAACATCTTAGTGGAAAACATAATGAGAAATCTGCAGTAAATACAAATAAAGCCATCAGAAGTTAGAGCAACATGCTGCTCGCGCGTACTCTTTATAAAGATATCATCGGAAGAGCGTAGAGGTGGCTGCAACTATTCACACCTTTAGTGACATCAGCACCGAAATTCTGTAACTTTTTAGTGATAAAAATCGTTAGTTAAATTGTAAAATTTTAAAAAACGTCAATCCAAATTTTCGAATTCTTTCGATTTAATTACCGACTTGTATCGTTAAGAAGTTAAAGTATTCCGGTGCAGGCCCGTTTTGATACGGGCAGTTACTGCAGTACAGGAAGTTATTGCAGTATTTCGCCTGTAAATTAAGACAAGCTAACAATGAATTAAAAATTCACTTTTCACCATTGCAGGGTGTATGTCATGAATAAGACGAACAATTGTTACGTGGTTTATCAGCCTAAACCACTATCTTCACGTCTCCTCACTAGAAATAATCAAACAGGTCCATTTCTCGAAATCAAATTATCGCCAAATTTTTATTTCAAAAAGTCGATGGTTGGGGTCACCATATGGCACGTAGCGCCATCCTGTTGAAACCACATCTCGTCCGGATCAATTTCATCCACATTTTCAAGCAAAAAATCGTTGATCGTGGTGCGGTAAAGATCTACATTGACCTTAACGCGAGCTCAGGCTTAATTTGTGAAGAATTAGGGTCCGATTATGCCATCAGCGTGTAAACCGGGTAAGACGGTGAATTTTTTTTTTTTTGATGTAATGGAGTCTGTAGCATCTGTTGTAGATTGGCTTCACTCCATAACCGGTAATTTTGTTTACCAACAAACCCGCTAAACCAAAAAAAGAGTCTCATCGCTGAACACAATTTGGAGGTAAAAGATCGTAGCAGTTTCTAACATCTCTAGAGCCCAGTAGGCGAAAGAACTATGCATCATTGACCTTGTAGCTTTAATTCCTGCTCCAGCTGGATCTTATACGGGTGGACGGACGACCGGCGAACTGATAAATTTGGATCTTCTTCCACACTTTCGTTTACAGCGACCATATTCTCTTCTCTTGCATCACTTAGAGAGTTGTGGTATCAAATAAAAATTGTGAATGTCGATAACCAATATAACTCTGAGGTCCACGCTGAAAATCTGTCTGTTTTTGTTGTTAGGATGCAAAAATTACATAGTTGTTGTTTGTCACAAATATACTATACTTGTGCCTAAACATATTGTGTTTGGTATTCAATATAACGTGTTTGAGACACAATGATTAATGGGCTACAGTATATGTTTTTGAGACCCAACTGTGGATTTTTTTGTTGAAAACCCCTGAAAGCAAATACGGGAAAGACAATAAAGAAACAATAATGTAACAGATCTTCAATTTATTAAAACGGTGCTTTCAAACATGTACATGTTTCCTGCCATACGTTGCTGGGGCCAATATTTTTCAGCGTGTAGTGGACGAGTTTGTTATCTTGGATATGCCGTAAACAAAAATAATAACTTCAGTCGCGAAATCAAACGGGGAACTATGCCTTCAGATACATGTTAGTTTTCGGCTCCTGAGAAATTGAGATCCAGTAAAACCACTCGCTGAAAATCTGTCTTTTATTGTGGGTTGGGTGCAAATATAAAGTGTATTTGGAACTTGTCGCAAATATAATATACTTGTGTCCAAACACATTGTCTTTGCTATTGAATATTATATGTTTGAGACACAATGATTAATGTGATATATTATATGTGTTAGCGAGCCAAATATGTCTGTGTTTGTAATACAAATACAGCTGTGTTTGTTGCACTATTTATGCTCTCCCGAGAGCGAGAGTATAAAAGAAGGACAACGAAAGCGTCTATCTTGTAAGAGAGTACCTGTATAATTGTATTATTCTCTCAGTCTGTGATTCACAGATGAAACCAGTGTTTCTTATTTTGGTTCATGTATTGCGTTTTAGTTTCGTGTATTCAGTCGTCAATGGTTCATCGGACAGAGGATATCAAAAGCTCTTAAGCAGAGGAAAAAAGTAAACGAAGGCTCGGACGGTCAAATGGCTTGTAGTGTTGGTTTGGGTTTTGTATATACATATGTGTGCTACCAAATTGAGAAACGATTCTGAGGAAAGAAACTGGAGCCTTTACTGAGAAAATCGGAACGGCGGACCATTTGTTAAAACAGTATATTAAAAAAAACACAAGTAATTTATCCACGCTTGGCTTGCGTGAACTAGATTTGTATTTAAATATATTGATTGTGTACCAAGTCATAGTTTTAACCACAGCATAGCTTCTGTAAACAAAAACGTGGGAGACAACAAAGAAA
The DNA here is from genome assembly GCA_963931995.1 of Phaonia tiefii. NCBI lineage: Eukaryota > Metazoa > Arthropoda > Insecta > Diptera > Muscidae > Phaonia > Phaonia tiefii. The sequence continues at coordinate 52,671 of CAWVPJ010000005.1, read as the reverse complement.
GGAGAAACAACCGAACAGCAGATTCTCATTTCATGAAAAAATTACAATTACAATTACAATACAATTAAATGTAAAAAGGGCCGCTTTAAATATTTAAATCGGCGTAGGTAAGCCAACCAAAATACGGCTACTACGTCGGGAGAGGCATGAGGGTAGAATGTATGAAAAACTGACGATTATGACTACCAAGACTATGCAGAAAAGATCAGGTGAATAAAATCCTGCGAAATTTCAGTGTGACCAACATGAGAAAAAATTAGATAAAATCCCCGGATTGCGAGTAAATAATTTATTTCCCATAACATCTCAAGAAGGGGAGTTTCCGCAGTTTTCAACAAACGAAGACACATTTGTATACATATGTTATATATATTATAAGAATAGACAACAGATTGCGGTTGTACACGAGTAAACAATATTTGCGAGAAGCTACAGCCACGTTATACTTGCACCCAAACAACAAAAAATTCAGCTTTTTCAGCGTGTACGTCTTCTTTTAATTTAGTTGCGGTCTTGGCTTATTTTTTATTCACAATTCGCAATCGGGTCCAATGGTGACCGTTTGTGGTGCAATGGTTCGATCCCACCCAGCGTGGGTTCGATCCCAGCTGCGACACCTTAATTATTGGCTTCTCAAAATGCCGTTCGGAACCGGAGTAAAACTATAGGTCCCAATCAGTGAGTATAAAACTAGGAAGCGTACAGCCCATTAGTTAAGAGAAGCTCTACCCAATTCCTTCATGAAATGAAATGGGAAACCATTTATTTATAGATCTGATAGCAGCCATTTTCGCAGTCCATTTTTCCGTATTATATCGTACAATCAAAGCTGGTTTGGATTTGTAACGGTTTAAGCTTAATATCTTCAAAAATCATAAGGAAATCGTTATTCATTTCGATTTATCCCACTGTATTCTGTATGAAGATACACACATCCAACATAACGATATCCGTCCAGCTATCTGTTTGTTGGTACGAAATTTTTACGTAGGAAAATTCACAAAACTCCCTTATTACACAGCAACAGAAACAACAAAATTGCTACCAAAAGATACATTTATGTACTCAACATACCAACAAATATATTTAGACTTACCCGCATACATACATATATACATTCAGACATACATCCATATGTATCTTTATATGCAGATATTTTTATGTTTTGTCTGACTGTGTCCGTCCATTCGAATTATAATGTTGCGTCTACGTTTTTCGCCTGTCTCTGTCGCTCTGTCGATCCTATACTGCCAATAATCGCAATTTTCGCACATCAGTCATTTACAAGTACAACGAAATCTGCCAACAAAATCGCTTGTATGCAGTCGCTGCTCTTTTGTTCAAAACTAAAGTTTAAATACGTCCTGTCTTTCTTAACTGAAATGAGCGAACTTTGTTGGAAATATAATAACAACAACAAAAATGCTGTTAATGTTTTGTTGTTGTGTTTCCTTTAATTAATAACCTGGAGATTCCAAAAAAAAAACAACTACAAACAGAAAACTGTTGAAAATCACAAAAAAAAACACAGTCAAAAGACAACGGCCGATGACTGCGATGCTGTATCGATGGATCCATCGATCTGCATCGATATTCATTTAAAGAATCAATGACGGCTCTTTGGTCAAGTTTAAAGGATAGAATATTGTTTTCAGAAAATTCTGAAATCATTCGATCCGTTGAGTAGTTGTATTCATTTAAATTTGATATTTGTTGCCACTACTGTAATTGGAAAAATATATTACATTGTGACTCGATTTTGTCCCATATGGGACATTTTTACACTCTCTAAAATTTGAATTTTACGATTTCGCCGCTAATACAGTTCACAGACGTTGGACGCAGACGGAAGGTGTCCACAAAGTCTTGGTGGCCGCTATCAATATCAGCACCACATATAACGGGTTTTTCAATAAGAGCGCTACAAAAGTTTTTTAAATAAAACAAAACCGGTTTTAGATACCAATGAAATTCTTTATTCCTGTGAAAGTACATTCGATGCCATTATGTATGTTACTCGATTTCTTTTGCATGGCCACCACGGGCACGCTTGCAGAAGTCCCAACGCTGAACCCAATTTTTGACAGTTTTCAAGCATAAATCGGCCGATACTGCTGCAATTTCACGTTCGATATTCGTACGACGTTCATCAGTCGTCGCTGGCTTGTTGGCATAGACCATAGACTTGACGTAGCCCCACGGAAAATAATCTAACGGCGTCAAATCGCTCGACCGAGGCGGCCAATCGACTGGGCCATTTCGTGAGATAACATGTTCACCAAACTTGGTTTCCAATAAATTGATTGTGTCATTCGCTGTGTGGCTTGTGGCACCGTCCTGTTGGAACCACATACCCTCCAAGTCCATATTATCCAATTGCAGCCAAAAATATTCGGTTATCATTGAACGGTAGCGATTCGCATTCAAAGTAATGTGCCGGTCTTTATCATTACGGAAGAAGTACGGCCCAATGACGCCGCCGGCCCATAAACCGCACAAAACCGTAATTTTTTCGGGATGCAATGATGACTCATGGATTTCGTGTGGATTTCTGTCTGACCAATAACGCATATTTTGCTTATTGACGAAGCCATTCAGCCAGAAATGAGCCTCATCGCTGAAGATGATTTCCCGATGAAAATCCGAATCATTTTCAAGTTGTTGCTCAGCCCAATTCACGAACATACGACGTTAATGGCTTTAGTTCTTGCGTCAATTTGATCTTGTAAAGATGTAGGCCAAGATCTTTTCGCAAAATTCGCCACAACGACGTCACAGAGATGCCCAACGCTTGAGAACGACGTGTGAGAGACACATTTGGGCTTTCTTGAGCTGAAGCCTCAGCGGCAGCAATATTCTCGACACTACGGGCACTTCTTTGTCTCACTGGCACGGGCACATTTTGTAGTGTGCTTGTGGATTCAAATTTTTCCACTAGACGCTCAATTTTTGATCTGATAGGACGATTATGACGACCATAAATTGGACGTTGCGCTCTTAAAGTTGAGGCCACTGATTCCAAATTTCGGTAGTAGATTTTAGTGATTTCGACGCGTTGTTGGCTCGTATAGCTTTCCATGATGAAATGGCAAACCTTACTGAAGAGAAATGTCAAAAGAGCGGAAAAAAACCCGTTATATTCGATGGCCAGCATCGAACAAAGAAATATTTCGCTGACAAGTATGTGATCAATTTGATTGAAGGTTTGACTATCAGTCGATTCCCATCTATATTTATGTATATTTCAAAAGGGGAACTTTGTTCCGCCGATATACAGTTGATAATGAGTACCGATATATATGAGCCTGTCACCAATGTCATTCCTCACAGTTCCAAGACCATGTCTTCCCCTCACTTCCTGTATGTTGTTGTTGTCGTTGCCCACTTTGGATTTGAATTCTCCCACAAATATTTTAATGTCACTAATTGACAAGGAGCTTACAGCAAAATCCAGTTGGCTATAGAACTCGCCCTTAACACTGTCCTCATTAGGCTCAGCAAGTGCATTCGCCAGAAATCATGCATAACTTCGCAATGACGATGTGATCAGATATAGCCTTGTATGATATTAGAGAATTTCTAGCTCTGGATTGAAGAAGAAAATAGAATTATACTTTGCGTACAATTGATGGAGTATACAAAGCAGTGACCAGATGGAAATTGAGATTTGCCACTATTAAAAAAACCTACTTCGCTTAGGCCTAGAATGACCACACTGTAGCATTCCATAACTCGTTCGAGTCTCGAATTTTCGGAGTGTGTTCTTACATTTCAGGTACCAAATATAAACCGTGGTTTAAAGCCTAATTTCTTTATCGAGGGGGATTGTGTTTCTTTGAAATTTTTGACGTTTCTATAATGATTGAAATTTAAGACGAGGGATTCATTAGACTACCTAGATCCTAGTGCTGGGGATGCCAACAACCTCTAGGAATTCGGTTAAAACAACCGAATTAGCCTTAACCGTATTTAGAGGTTGTGACTACCTCATTGGAGGCAGTCACAACCTCATTGGAGGCAGTCACAACCTCATTCGAGGTTGACACAACGTCATTAGACGTTGTCACAACCTCATTAGAAGTTGATACAACCTCATTAGAGGTTGACACTACCTCATTAGAGGTTGACACAACCTCATTAGCGGTTGACATGACCTCACTAGAGGTTGGACCGACCTCATTAGATGTTGACAGGACACAACCTCATTATAGTGGTTCTGACAACCGAACGTAGATAGTGTTACAAATCAATTTTGAAACCTGATTTATTACTAAGTATTGATTCATTTTTCCCGTTTCTTATTAAAAAAATAGGGTAATCTTTAGGGTAACACATATGTCACTACCGACCTTTTTAGAAGTTCCGGCCATCACGTGTAACTTCTCCAATTTGGCGTGTTGTGTCTGTTGATGTAGGTCCTAAACTATTTCACCCACAGATGATTGCAGCATCTCTCTTTTTAACCAATTAGTTCTCGGGGTGTACATCCATAGTGTTTGGTAAACGCAGCGGCATATCGAGCTGGATGTGGCGGTCTAGGCACGAACTTTTCCCGCCACTGTGAACTACCAACTTTGCACCCACCCTTTCTATATTCTAGCGATTAAAAAAACACAGCAGACAGTTGTCCGAGGCCTTCGGCCACGGACTGTCCCTGCACGCTGTGTCAGAGACACGGCCATTAAGTTTAACGTAGAATACGCCATCCGATAAGACAGAAAACGTATACAACAATAACAGATAAATAACCTAAGCAAATGAATTTATTTATTTGATAGTTACTTTTGATAATATACATAAGCTTAAAATTAAATAAAATAAATTTAAATAGAGCTTATTTATTTTTAATTTAACATAAAAATGTATGAATTAATTTTTTCATATATTTTTTATAATTATATATCCATGTTAAATTCAAATTCACATTTAACATTTTGTTTCACTTAAATACATAAGTAAATATACGAAATTTCAATATTTCATCAATCAAAACAACAGCCGAAGGTTTGCGTCCACACTGAAACAGCAGCATAGTTTGTGTCCACGCTACAAACTCAAACACTTAACCAAATACCACACATATGTTTGAGTGTATGTGTTTAAACTATTTCTTCTTCAGAAATCTCTTGGTATTAGCCTCTAGCAGAGGCCAAAAATTGAGATTTATTGGTGAGTTGATGATCCGTTTTCGAGTTGTAGACATATTTTCAATTAATCTACCTTCTAAATTTGATTGTTATTGCAAAATTTCTTGTCTTAATGTCCAAACCCCATAGAGACATATGCATGTCTGTTTATATTTTTCTGACCCGTACCCATGAGCCGACTGCTGGATATGAAAGCCGGCAGATCTCAGCAATAAAACTGGCTCCAAATTTTGGAGCCAAAACAGGGCCCGGGAGTCATGACCGACCAAACTTTAGCTCTTGCCTCGCGATCAAACTCGCAATGTGAGAGCCCCACACAAGTGCGACTGTTCCCACCTAAATTGCAATGTATATTGATGCTGTTCCAATAACAACATACATTGCGATTTGTTTGCGACACAACCCCCGCATGGCAGCCACATTAGTTTGGGGCGTGCTTTAATCATTATATTTAATTTTCACGGTTTGGCGATATTGTTTTTATTTTAAATTTTCGGCGTTTTTTTAATAGGCTGTGAACCACGGCATTCGGCTTGTTCGTAGATCAGTAACCGAGAAGTAAAATTTGTCAGTCATAGCTCCCAGTTTCACGCAGGATGTTTCATCAGCTAGCTATTGGGTTGGAAAGAAAGTAAATTTCGGTTTCCTCATATGGATGGTGCATTTGTTATTTTTGGAATGCTTCTTTGTTACACAGTTACACAACTGACGTTTCAAGCTTAAATTTCTGATATGTCGCATTATTGATGTGTTAACATCTATAGGCGCTGGTAGGGACTAAACACACAAAGTGAACACATCCAAACACAGTTTGTCCGACTGCGATCACACAGTTTGTTTGGGTTTAAACTCCTCCGAAACGGCTTGACCGAATTGTATGAAATTTCGTTTGCATAAAGAGTAGGTCTCACAATCCGCCAACATCTCTTTTTCATACCCCTAAATGATAAGGGTGACCCACCCCTATATAGATTGTCAGACTTCGAAAAAAACACAAACTGATGTAGCGGTAGTGAATAGTTGTCTTGTGTGGGTGCGGAGCAGTCTCAGAGCACAGAGAATAATGACGTGGTTATACGTATATACAAATCAGATATTAAGAGAGCAACGAAAATTGTGTATACTTGTGTAGCGTATGTACGAATATAACAATGTATGCATGTATGTACATGTGTCTGTTGCTTTGCATTCTCTTTGTTTTTTTGTCGGAACTGAACAAAAAGTATTAAGCAAGAATATAATGACGCATGTGCTTGCACAGGTCTTTACATAATTTTAAGTATTAATATTATTTAAATGTAACGTCATCATATCACATTCATTGCCCGTGAGTTCGAACATTCCGTGGATTTTTTTTTATCAGTGGACGGTTTTAATTTAAATTTTATTATGAATATGAATGATCAAAATGAGTTATTCCGTCAAATTTTGCTCTTTTATTTCCAAAAAGGTAAAAAAGCCGCCGACGCTTATCAGAATATTTGTGACGCTTTAACAGAACGCTGGTTCAAAAAAATTTGTACCAGAAATTGCACAATCCAAAATGGCTATAGGTTGATGACAACGAAATCAAAGCCGTTATCGAATCTGACCCACACGTTGCTGTTCGAGAAGTTGCAGGCAAGCTGAAGGTTTCCCACACGACCACTGAAAACCATTTGAAACCGACTAGACTTGTCAAAAGGCACGATATATAGGTTTCGCCAGAGCTTAAAAAATCCACTTAACAAAGCGGAGAAGCACTTGCGAATTATTGCTCAAACACAACAACGCATGGAAACTGGAGATGAAAACTGTTTTCGTTACAACAATGTCAACCGAAAGAGATACTGGTTCAAGCACGGTGAACACGTTCAAACTACATCAAAGACTGAACTGCACCAAAATAAATGGTTACTATGTCCATTTGTTGGTATTTTAAGGGAGGTATTTATTTCGAACTGCTTTCTAAAATCCAAACCAAACCATAAATTCTGACGTCTATTGTCAGCAACTGAGGAACGTTGATGGGCCACCGTAAGAAGCACGACCTGAATTGGTAAACCGCAATAGCGTGGTTTTCCATCACGGCAACGCTAGGCCTCACATATTTATGCAGACTTTGCCAAAAATATTGGAGCTTGTATGGGAAGTGATGCCACATCCACTTTATAGTTCTGATCTGGCACATTCGGATTTTCATTTATTCCGGTTTCTCTACAACTTTTTGAATGGAAAATTCTTCAACAGAGAAGAGGACCTACAAACCGAGTTGCTCGAATATGTTTATGGGACGGACCTGTCATTCTATGAATAGGGATCAAAAAGTTGCCTCTATGATGGCCAAAGGTCATTGAACAGAATGGATTAAAATTAATTATTTGAATAAAATAATTGAAAATTACTTTGAACAAAAATCCCGATATAAATTCTTGTCAATCTAAGATCTCACAAGCCGAGAGCCAATGTTGTTCTGTCCTGGCTCTCGGCTTTAAAAAAAAACTGCTTACCGCTATATCCCATGAAGGGTTTAGACAGAGCTTCTCACAAACCAGTGAGCTATACGCGTTCTGGTTTCACACGTTCTAATTGGGACCTACAGTTCTACACCGGCTCCGAACTGTATTTTGAGAAGCTTTTTCATGGCTAAATACTCGATAGTGTCGCCGTCACTAAGCCACATGGCCGTCGACGAAAGATATTTAAGGTGGTCAGAGCAGGGATCGAACCCAAGTTCGATTTTGGTGCAGAAGCGACTTGCTAGCCAGCTATTACAAACTCTGCTTGAAAAAGCGAAATCATATCACCTATGTCTGTCTCATTTGTGACGTGATACACTTAGCACATTTACACTTACCGCGAGTGAAATTGATAGAAACATACCGAAACAATTGGTAAGCAATTCAATAGCTCATTCTGCGATCTCTTCAACATCTTAACGACCGGCATAAACGCCAGCAGTAGAAACCAATTGCTGTTGGCGCATGTAGTTTGACCAGATGACTCATTTACATTGTCCTGATTGACAAACATTGTTCTGATAGACATCAGTTGGGGTTTGGAAAAAAAGGAGAAAAGATTATAGCTATTTTGTCTCTGCTCAGCGTCTTATGAACGTCGACAACCTCCTAACAAGCATGAATTTTGATGACAAGGTTGGACTGGCAGAAGTTTGACTTGAATCAAGCTCATGTGAAAGGTACTTCCTATCATTCCATTCAGGATCTAGCATTCGGATGAGTGAAGCATTCAACCTGGTACTGCGAACGAACCTACTGCGTAAGGTATCCTTGTACCTGCGCAGTCTACCACAACACGTCGATTGTACTGTGAAATAAAGTCACGTTTGACCACTAAAGATTTTATAATAGTTTCATAAAGAAAATGTACAAATCTTGATCATCATTGGCAGCAGCGGCATTAGCCACATCTCTTTTCGTGTATCTCATTTATGATCATATGATTGCATTGTTCCTCTGCTTGGTGTTCATGTTTCCATGGCAAATCCATTTTAATTTCTCGAATGTGGATCTATTTGTGCGTCCACTTTCGGCGCTACGGTAACCCTTTTATCGTTTTCTTAATAATGGTAATAATATTGCTGTTAATGATCAAGGTATGACTTCAATGTACCGATTTTATGGCGTTGATCTGAAACTGATTGGTAAAGTTAAGCTTTTGCTATAATACAAGATATTTAAGACACAGATTTGTATAAAATTGTGTTTGTTGTTAAAGTCACAGATTATTTTTCACGTATTTTAATTAAAAAAATTCAATTTTGACTTACTACCGAAAAAACTGTTCAACATTGACCGATAGTATTTGCTGAATATGTGTGCAGACGTGCAAGTCTGTCCTCATTTTCATAATTTCTTTTACAGTTTTCCTCTTTTAATGAATCCAACATGCGCTTCATCACTAACATCGCCGCACAATCATCATTGCCATCACAACCGTGTGGTCCAAGTCATCATTATCGTCGTCGTCTTTGTCATTGCCATCGTCATCGTCCTTCTCACCATCTTAATTTCATATTCATTATTGAGTATTTGGGTGAAGGCACTACGTTATAATATGACGTATATTAAGTTGAACTATAGGCAAGAATATGCTTCCTGGATTTTTGTGAAATTTATGAATGACTAGAAACCCAAAAGTGGCTTAGCCAATATTCCCTTTTAATAGGTTATGTTAGGGAAGAATGAGGTTGCATTTTCAAAGTTGAGGTGTACACTTTGAAACTAGCAAATCAATTAAGGATATAAAATAGTTAATCTGCTTCCAAGGACACTACAAGACTTCTTGCAACTCGTGATCCACTAATCAACAGATGAAGAACTAGATTCACCACCTGATAATTGAAGGAAGGCATTCTACTAGTGTAATGATTCAAGGAGCTAATATCGATTTAAATCACAACTTGGCTGCAGCAAAGGTTAAACAGGGCGAATGTCCCGCAAAACCAGATATCGCAGAGTTGCGACTACCAGAGATAGTCACGGCCTATGTAGAGAAGCTCACTCAGATAGATATCGGCGCAGAATGCACCCCCGCCACATGTTCCTGAAGCTCACTGGAAGTACATTGCCCACTCTATGAAATCTGCTGCAGAGACATTACTTCGTTGCAAAACCCAGTTAAAGGCACACCATGGTACGATCAAGTATGTCGCATTTCAAGTGATGCCACGAAAACTACACGTATGGCAACGCTTCAGTCAATTGCAATTCGAGCCGCGTGAGACTGTTATATGGTTAAGAGGATAGAGGAACCCGATTTGTTTAAGACGAAAAAACAGTTGTGAAGAAAGCGCGAGAGTGAGAAAATTGCATCTTACACAAGGAGAATGAGGCCCGTACACTATGCCGAAAAGTACAAGGCCAAACTAACGAAAATTGATCAGGGCACCCTTTTGTAGAGACGAGGATGGGAATCTTGTCACATATGTGCAGAGTATGTTGGGAATATGAAGAGATCACTTCTCTGCATTACTTGTTCCAGGAGATTTAAATGTAGGTGAAGATGTTGATCACATAGAGGAAACTGAAATTTTCAGGCTTAAGAACAACAAAACCGTTGGTGCTGATGAACTAATGGCTGATGTGTTCAAGGCTGGCGACTATGAGTTGGAAAGGTGCATGCATCAGCTAATATGCAAAATCTGGTTAGTCGAATACAGGCCCAAAGATTGGAGCCTTCGCATACTGCGTCCTGTTTCCAAAGAAGGTGACCCAAGTATATATACCAACCATCGCATGCAACGTACTCTGGAGCGTAATGTGCGAAAGACTAAAGCCGTTTGTTGCAGACCTGAATGAACCTTATAAATGTGGCTTTAGGCCAGATATCGACCAGATATTCACATTGCGAGAAATCTTGTAGTAGCCCCATGTAAAACAAATCGACACCTATCACCTCTTTGTAGATTATAAGGCTGCCTTCAATAACCCGATATGGGGAAAACTCTATCAAGCTATTTCGGAGCTTGGGGTTCATGATACTGATAAACGGCACAGACCAACACGAACTCCTTAGTAAGATATCACCGAATTACGAAGCGAGGCCTCAGACAGGACGACACCCTATCATGTGATGTCTTCAAAATATTAATGGAGATCATAGTAACAAAAGCTGCAGTCAACACGAATAAAATCATCACCAGCAAACGTCACTTGGTGCTCGTGTATGCTGATGACATAAACATCATTGGGTAAAGCCTGCGAGAAGTTACTGTATTATTTTCGAGAATCGTGGTGGAATCAACACAAGTGGGTTTGGCTGTAAACGAGGACAAGGCAAAATTAATGGTTTCGAAAAGAAGAACATCCACCCGATTGGATGAAATGGTTAGCGTTGATGACCGTTATAATTTCGATTTAATGGATGAATTTATTTGCCTCGTATCGGCCGTAAACAGAAACTAAAAATCTCCTAAAAGGAAGCAATAACATCAGCCTAGAAATCAGACGTAGAATTGAGCCTGCAAACAGCTGTTGTTTCGGGATAAGGAAGCACTTCAGAGATAAGACCCGAGAAACGAAGATCGAATTATATCCAACTCTCATTCAACCTGTCTTGATTTATGCCCAAAAAACCTTCGTCATTCGATTTTGCTTCCCCAAAAATACGGTCCTTTAATAGAGAACGCCGTATATCGACAACAGATGGACCACGACCTGAATAATCTGTATCCCGACATCAACGTACTTATGCTTTTCAAAACAGCGCCTTTGGAATGGAATGGGTTAGAATGAACCAGTGAGAAAAGTATTCATCGACGTACTCGAAGGACATCAAAAAATAAGGAGACCAAGACTTAACTGGAAAGACCAGGAGAAATACTGCCTGCTAGAGCTTGGTGTTACCAACTGGAGGAGAACAGGTGAAGATCGAGACGGTTGGAGAAACATGTTGTCTTCATTTTTTAAGGCCTTTGCCCCTCTGAGTTGATTGAGGTCCCCTAAGTAAGTAAGTAAGATTCTCGACAAATATTCGTAATGTTTTGACCCACCCAATTTTTATGGCAAATATTTAAATATTTTCCTATTACATCCCATGAAGGGAAAGACAATTGGAACCTAGAGATTTACATCCGTTACGAACGGCTATCATGTACACGAGCCGCCCAGACTAACTGTTGCATCTCCAACATCCAGTAACGTGTACGTGTACGTGCATTCGCCCAGTAGATCCCTTGATGCGAGAGAAAACTGTAACCTTCAGTTCTACGCCGGTTCCGAATGGTTATCATATTCAAGAGTCACCCACACTAACTATTGCATCACCAACGTCCACTTACGTGTAGCTGATCATTGTTTCCTTTAGATTCCATATATGTGATCGTCATTGAGTTGATCTAGGTAGGGTTGACGACTGAATGCATAAAACTAACACGCAACACATCAGTCAATATTAGAAACACACAATTCACTTACACACGCATTCAGGAATATTTATAAAACACTGACTGAAAGAGTAATACAGAAATAGAGTTATACACTTGGAATGCCATTAACTTAGGCTGAGAACAATCTCTGTTTGAAGTAAGCAGTGTACCAAACATAGCTGTATTTGAACAATAAACAAAGCTGTATTTGGATCACAGACGAATATACTATAACATATTTATAATTGTGTCTGCAACATGTAATATTGAATATCAAACACAATATGTTTGGACACAAGTATACTATAGTTGCGAGAAGCTCCAAACATACATTTAATTTGCATTCAAATAAGAAGAGTATACAGATTTTTCAGCGTACAGTTAGAACACGCATGAAGCGACTCAGTTCAAGTTTGACCAGCTTGATAACGTTAGGAACATGCTTCTCAAACACTGTTTGGAGACTGTGTAAAAGTCTAGCTACCAACGAGTGAGAATACATATAGAAACCGCACAGCTCGTTGACTGTAAAAGGGTCTCCTTTATACTTTCGTAAGATGTTTAGCTACCAGCGAGTGAGAATACATATAGAAACCGCACAGCTCGTTGACTGTAAAAGGGTCTCCTTTATACTTTCGTAAGATGTAATGGAAAAATAACATCGAAGTAACTTTTTAGTTTACAGTGACATTGACAATTTCCAATGCAGAAAGCAGCCAACAGGGCTATTAAATTTACCTTTTGGCAAAATATAATAAATATTTTGCCCTGGTTAGATTGACCGGAAGTGGTGAAATTATTAGTAGGTATGCGCGACACTTGTGGTCGGTGGTGGTGCAATAATTAGTGTGCGCGGCTCTAGTAAATGAGAACGTGTGTTCGATCCCTGCTCAGACCTCCTTACAGTTATTTCGACGACGCAAACCTCGCTTAGTGATGACGACACTGTCGAGTACTTAGCCATAAAAAAGCTTCTCAAACTACTGTTCGGAACCGATGTAAAACTCTAGGTCCCAATCAGTGAGTGTAAAAAACTAGAAAGCGCACATCTCACTGATTGTGAGAAGCTCTCCTCAATCCCTTCATGGAATGTTATGGGACACCATTTATTATGTGCGACACTTGTATATGAGAACGTGGGTTCGATCCCTGCTCTGAACAGCTTAATATTTATTCAGCGACGGTCTCATCGCTTAGTGACGGAGACACTCTTGGTTACTTGGCCATGAAAAAGCTTCTCAAATTTGCGTTCGGAATCAGCGTAAAACTGCAGGTCCCAATCAGTGAGAGTAAAACCAGAAAGCTCACAGATTGTGAGAAGAAACTATTTATTTTTTTTAAGGTTTCCTATCCACTATGACGAAGGATATATGTACGTTGCAATATAAAAGGGTGCATGCAATTCGTTTCACTCTGCCTTCCACCAATTGTTCTGAGTTCCATTTTCATTATGACCAGTTGCTTCTGCTGATGGCAATGTTGATGATGATGCTGATGCTGCAACTGCCACTGCTGTTGCCGCAGATCATAAAAATAAATGGTATATGAGACGAATATTGCTTTTCTACTGCAACATTGTATGCAAAAATGTTTGTTCGAATTGCAACAAAAAATCACTTAACCTTTTTTTATCCCAGCTCTGTATTTCACTAGATCCGTGAGTCCATCTAGCAATAACGACATACGTGATTCTGAAAGTGTGTGACCGTGGCTGCGTGCGTGCGTGCATGTGTGTAGAATTTTTATGTTCACATAAGACTTGAAATTATCCAGCATTTTTACAACAGTTATGAGACAAGTTAAATAGTCCATTTGCGGGCCCATTATGACAGGGTAGTAGTCAATAACTTTGCTATAAAAATTAATTATAAAGAAAAATCTATGAATTGTTTTTGCTGCCGTTGTAATAAGGGAAAAATGACACACACACACACACACACACGCACACACGGTCAGTGACATACAGCGAGAGCCTGTGCGTATGCGCGAAATCTTTGTTTCAATTTAAAATGTAAGAGATCAGTTAGTGGAAACTCTGTGTGCGGTACGTAAGCGTTACCATGAGGTGGGTAATAAAGAAGACATTTTATTAAGGGTACACGATTTTTTAATGATCGCATATTAATATGGGTCTTGATAAAGATAACGGATTAGCGTATATTTATGATGGCCTCGAAATGGTAGCTTTCCCCTAAATAGCGTTTGGTATTGATTGGAACATGGTAATTAGCACATATCCTTTATATGATTTTTAATTGCGTTTATTCGAAAACTTGTAATACTTTATTGTCAAACTGAAAGTCTCATGCTGAAATTGATAGAAAATTAATAATTTTTAACCTGCAGATAATTGAAAAAAGGCCAGTACAAATTCAAATTTGTTCGGCCTCATGGGCCTTAATGTGAAGACAAGAATACTGTATCTACTGAACAGGATTTTTATTATTCTAGTGAACTGTTCAACATCCCTGATCTTTTCCGGTATGATCTAAAAATCTCCAACTTGCCAGTTATTTTTATAATTACTATTACTAATAATGCTAGCAGTTATATATTGCTCTGACTCAGATACATTAGGCAGAACCTTTGAAGTTTAAACCAGGTGTAAAGCAGGATATAGTGCATTCGCACTAACATTTAAATAATGATAGCTATGGTAAAGGTTCAGGTAACACAAGTTGTAATCAGTGAGACAAGTCTAACAAATTGTATTGACGCCTCATAAAGGAAGCTCTGTGTATCAGGAACAAGAAGAAAGCGTAGTCAACAAGCCTACTGAAGGTACTTTGACTTACCTACCATTTTCATCCAATGTGATACCTCGAACCCACCGGAATATTATACTTTATACTTCGATTTAAAAAAATAGAAAAATGCTACGGACAAACAAATCTCTCTCTATAGAAGTAGGATTCCATAGAAGACATCAAGCAGAATAAAAATGGCATGAGGTGTCAGGTGACACCCGGCTGGAACGCAGTTCCTTTCGCTATATATTGTGTACTAGTAAGTTCCAACACGCCTAAGACGTCCGTTGAAAAACTCGATAATTTAAATGGATCTTTCAGAAAAGATACTTTTTGTAAAAGTTATATATTATATTTTCCCGAAAAGGGCATTTTTCAAAGAAAGGTACTTTTTCTATTAAAAGTTAATGTTTTTTTAAGAAAATTTACTATTTTTAGAAGAAGTGCATTCTGCAAGAAAAGGCCATAAGAGTATACATTTTTTACAAAGAAATCCATTTTTTAAGAACAGGTACTTTTGGTACTCTATTTAGGAAAAAGTTATTTTTTAGAGAAAATGTATGTACTTATTTTCAGAAAGGCTACTTATATCAAGAAATAAAAGAAAAGGTATTATTTTATTTTTAAGAAAAGGAATTTTTGTAAGAGAAGGTTTATTTATGAGAAGGTATCGTTTTGAACATAAGATTTTTTTTAAAAAATTTGATTTTTTTTTTTTGAATTCGTCCTTTTTTTAAGAATAGGTACATTTGTAAGGGTAAGTACTTATCTCAAGAAAAGTTAGTTTATTTCACAAAAAAGCATAAAGCTAGTTTTAAAGAAAAGACAATTTGTTGTAAGATAATGTACTTTTTTAAGAAAAAGTACTTTTTGAAATAAAATTTACTTATTTTTGAACCAAAGGTACTTCTTTAAGATAAAGTACTTTTTTTGGGAAATGTACTATGTTTAAGAATATGAATAGTTATTTCTTTTGAGAAAATTTAGTTTTTTTTAAGAAAAGGCTCGTATTCAAGAAAATTTTCTTTTTTTAAACTTGTTTCACTTTGGCTTTTCTAAATTTACTTTTTATTGGGTTCAAAACTTCGATATATACTAAATATTGGTTACAGACTCCACCTAGAAAACTTCTCATTAAACAAGAAATTTCCCAAAATATGTTAGTCTAGACACAACCCAAAGCAAAAGTACCCAACATAGATGATAATACTGGGTTTAAGCATAATAGTGTTAAAAAATGTTTAAATTTTTTTCATTTAGCCTCCATCCCACAACGTGCGATAAGGAATTGCTATCCAAAATATTGCGCTTCATTAATCCAATTCATCTTTAACAAGTCATTGGCACCCAACATCTGGCAGCATATCTACCAATCAGACAGAGTGCCGTCAAAACTTCTAAATGCAAGCATTAAAACACTGGACCTAGATATAGACCGAAGATTCGTAGGGCTTCCTCTATCCCATTTTGGGCACATCTGTCTTATACGTAAACAATATTTGCTACTAACCTATCATGTTTATGCCGTCACAGAGGAGCTTCTGGTGGAAGATACAATAAAACCGCTGGGCTTCCAAGCGTAACAGTGCTGTACTTCTGCGGAATGTCCCAGGACCCAGATATCAATATAAAGTGAACATCATACTAATCGTTAATACATCTAAGATAATCCTAGGCCGAATTTTGTTTACAGGAGATTAATTTCTGGCACTTAATGGCCACCTGTCTGAATGAAAAGATATTAACCCACAGCTCATATGAACTGTTAAGCTGAAATGATACAATGAACTAGTGAACTAAATGAATGAACTAGTTCATTCTGTTGAGCTGAACTAATGAACTAAAATTGCCAACTCTACGAATATCCTTCAGCCATTAATGCAATTCCTGAATCTCCAAAATGCCTGCTTGGCCAACGTTATAATATTAAGGTAGTCTAAGGGAAGAATACACACAATTTGTTATCATCCAATAACGGAAAATCCACTTGGAAATTTGTATCGCGTTTAGTATAACAAATACTATGGCTCTGAAAGACTTTATTGCTCGAAAGAACTTCAGTACTCCCGCAGTCTAAACAGCATGATGAGGCTGCACAATTTCCACGACAAAAATAACAATGCAGCGGATCCTGCTGTGGTGCAGAACGTGGCACTGACATGATGATATTCGATGGCCTCAACTTCCTCATCATCCTCACAGTTATGATAATAATGAATCCCCTCATTACCCTATTTAATGGTTTAATGGCCTCTCACATTACAGTGTACCATGATTACCCCAATGAGAAAATGCAGATCGGCTTTCCCCAACTGTACACGCTGAAACTAATGACCCTACCAACATATTGCAGGCAACATGTTCATGTTTGCTAGCACTGTCTTCATGAATTGAAGGTCTGCTGCCATTTTGATTACTTTGTTGTTTGTCTCGTTTTTAATTTTACCAGTTTGCAACAAAAAAAACAACATTTGGGCCTCAAAAACATATATTATAGCCTACTAAACATTGCGTCTCAAACATGTTAAAGTGAACAGTAACCACGATGTGTTTGGACACAAGTATAGTATATTTGGGACAAGCTACAAATACGTTATATTTGCATCCAAACAACAATGAAAAGACAGATTATTCAGCATGTAGACAGATTATTCAGCTGGTCTTTACCGAAGCCAGCATCGGCGATAACTCTTATCGCCTACCCGGCAGAATTGATTGAGAATCCAACCCACAATAAGGCCATACAGATAGGAAATCACTAGTATAACAGACGTAAACGGGTCCTAACTAGCACTGGCATAACTTATTTCGGCATGAGAGTTAGCTGCATCGATCACTGTTATATCGGTGCGGCCAGAAACCCAGCAAAGTTATAATAATAGTACACTCAGAACTTGTTTGCATTCCTTAGCCATTTTCGATTTCACCGGGTTTGATTTGATTACATTAACTGCTGCTATACTGTCCTGGAAGACGATAACATCTCCTAGAGCAGCTGAGCCCAACTCAAGTATCTCATGTGTATCTCTAATGATAGCCAAGATTACGTGGAAAACACTGCAGTTATACTACAGTCTTAAAGAAAATTTGAGTTGCAGGTAATCGCTAAAGATCACAGATCCACTGCCAACATCCATCACCAATAACTTAATGTCCAGAATGTGAGGAAGGTATTCCATCTATCCAATCCCTGCTGTCCGGTAGTAGTATCTCCGGACCACGCTAGAATTTTACCATTGGCATAGTTACAAGTTCGTCTCAGGTACTCTTATGAGTCGGGCTTGTCCATCTCAAAGAGAGTTTAACCTGCCCTAGTTGGGCATGCTCCAAGGAACAAGTTCTTTTAGGCAAAATGCGCCTCAGGCAGCGCACAGGTTTGCAGAAAGATTAAGAGTACAGAGATCAAAAATTATTTCCAAAACTACTTGATGGGTGTTATTTTCGGCCCCAACAATGTCGCATTTGCTTATGCTTGCATCCGAAATTTTCGACTAAACCAAGCCTACCTAGGTATTGATGAATAAAACATATGTTCTTAGTAACCAGAACACGGTTTCCCTAACTGGCAACTTAACCAGGCCAGCCTTTATCCCATGCAGATAGGATCCCCAAAACAGCTTGTATCAAAAAAAATAAAATGGTTTCCCATTACATTCCATGAAGGAATTGGGGAGGGCTCCTCACAACCAGTGAGCTGTGCGCTTTTTAGTTTTAAACTCACTGATTGGGACCCACAGTTTTACACCGATTCCGAACGGTATTTTGAGAAGCTTATTCATGGCTAAGTACTCGATAGTGTCGCCGTCACTATGCGAGGTGACCGCCGCCGAAAGAAATTTAAGGTGGTCAGAGCCGGGATCGAACCCAAGATCTCATGTACAAGACCGACCGACGGTATCAACATGCTAAAAATCTGTCTTTTTTTATTATTTGGATGCAAATATAAAGTGTGTGTGGAGCTTGTCGCAAATATAGTATACTTGTGTCCAAACACATTGTGTATGCTACCCACTATTACATGTTTGAGACACAATGATTAATATGTTAAAATATATGTGTCTGTGATTCAAACACATCTTTGTGTGTGATACGACTACAGCTGTGTTTGGTGCTCTGTTTACTTAATTTTTTGTTGACAAGCTGTGTCAATACCAAAATAATAAAATAGGAGCAAAAGGAGATAGTCCTCAGTCTAAATTGATGTTGTTGAAAGTGTATATCTGTATATTTGCATTGTTCTTTCAGGCAGTGATTCATAAATATTTCTGAATGCGTGTGTAAATGAATTGAATGATTCTTCTGCTGACTGACCTGTTACATTTTAGCTTCATGCATTCAGTCGTCAATCGTTCGTTTGGAAGAAAACACACGAATGCTCCGACGTAAGTATATGGATGTTTGGGAGGAAACACGTATATGGTTGCACGTATCTGTATATGTATGCATCTGTACCAGTTAACATGCCAATTTTTGGATTTAAATATAAGTGAGTTTGGAACTTGCAAATATATGAATATTTGCAGCGTCTTTGAATCATATACATGGTTCTTGCAGAATGTGTTTAAGAGAATATGTTACACAGGCCATTTTTTTGGAACCTGCAGTCCGTGATATTAGTGATATATCTGCGACATAAATTACCGTGATTGGTGCAGTGGTTAGTGTGCGCGCCTCTTGTACATGAGATCCTGTGGTCGATCCCTGCTCTGACCACCCTAAAATTCTTTCGGCGGCGGTCATCTCGAATAGTGACGGCGACACTATCGAGCATTTTGCCATGAAATAGCTTCTGAAAATACCATTCGAAAAGAAAAGATTATATTAACAATGTTTTGTAATTAATTTCGTAATTCAAACCTAATACTACATAATAATAAAATAGAGTTTATTCGTTTTCAAAAGACATATTCTCCACATCAAACATATTAATGGCATCTGAATGAAAATCTTTGTTATTAATAAAAAGTTTCTGACTTCTGAGACATGATAACACAGGATCTGACGTAATCATCAGTCTTTTGCAAAAAAATATCTGTTAAAGTGATTTTTCCTGACGTGTTTCTGCTGAATTGTTCTGTGAAAATTTTAAAATCTTTGTGCCGTGATTTTAAATCTTCTTCACTTAACTGAAAAAACGGTACGAGGGAAGTAGAATCAATTAAATGCCCATGAATTAAGATTTTGTGCTCTGTTGTACTCATATAGTACCAGGGATAGTGTAATGAAATATCGGGGGGTATCTTCAGAATAGATTTTCAATGTTTCGTTCTTGAGCTTGAAAATACTTGAAAGACATTGCAAAATTATATAAAACTCTTGAATTAAATGTTTATCAATTCCAGTGATGGTGGCAGATAAATTAATTTTTTAAAAAAATCCCCTCGCAACATTACCTGTGTTGGTATTTCCATATCCCGGATTAGGATGATTAACAATTAAGCCAAATTTTTCTTTAAACTCTCCTTGAATTAGCTTTTTATTTTCATTAACAGCTACTTCTGTTGTTTTGCTTGTTCTCCACTCCTGGACAGGAAGCTTATATGCAACGTGCAGAAGACATTCGAAAAGTCGAATCTATGCATGTAAAACAGAAAGGTCAAATGATAAATATTGTTCCGATACCGGCAATTGAATCATTTTGTCTACATTGTTGAACTCCTCGCATGTACCATTGCTCAAATAACATCTCATGGAAGATTTTGTGGAGGATAAACAAGCTTTGCATGCCATCCATCATTGATAGTACCAATTCATGTTTCACAACAAAGTTTTTACTATTGATAGTTATATTTGGCCCATGAGGATTTTGGATTTGTGTTTCTGTTATATCCTTTTCGATCCTTACAAGTTCGTCACCCTCTTTTTGAAAGTCTATTTTTAATGAACTGCAATGACACGGAGATGATGGACAGGGGTTTTCCCACCGAACTTTTTGGTTAAATGAAAGTTGTAGTGGAACCAGACACTTCATAAAAGTAAACTTATCATCACTCTCATGGCTCTTTAAATATTTTTGATGATATTGCCTATGACCTGTACTGCCATAGAAACCAAAATTTGATATTAACTTTAATTCGTTTTCTGTATCTGATTGAAAAGATTCCACAACGATTATTTGATTGAACAGTATTTTTTCGCTAGTGTGATCAAATACATCAGCACTAGTTTCTGTTATTTGAATTTCAGGAGGGTAATAATTTTTATTTTTTTGAACCTCTTTATAAGAAGGGAACACATTTTATGCAAAGATTCTTGTAATGTTGTACTGGTGCCAAACGCTCTTCTTTGTTCAAACTTTGAGACATTGTTGCTTCTTTTACCAAATCTGCTGCTTGCTTTTGGCCCGAACAAACTCATTTGTATGAACGGTATTTCGTAATTCCACAGTTTGTGGTTTTTTGATTCACTGCATGTTTCAAAACATAGTGATGGACGTTCAGAAGATGGAGAACATTTTTTCAAAGAAATGAATCCGTTGAGCCCTTTTTGAAGGAAAGCTTCAACATCCAAACATTTGGCATCAAAAGTCTTCTTTTCACTGACGTAAAATACCTCAACTAGTGGTTTTCTTAAAGACTCATAATTTTGTGATTCAGAACCATAAAAAATAAACAAAAATCGAACAGTTATTGATTTTGAGCGTAATACAATATAAAAACAGCAATCGACACTCTTGAAAAGTCACAAACACAATTTATCTAATAAGTGATGATTTAACCGATTTTTATGTATTCAAAAATTAAATTGTCCGAGTGTTTGGTCGTGTTTATTAATTAATTATATTTCTCGATATTTCGCTACCCTCTATCGCATCGTCAGACAGACATATTATTAATTAGAAATGAAAAACAATTGATAAACAAATATTAAGAGGATATAACAGAAACACAAATCCAAAATCCTCATGGGCCAAAACTTTGTTGTGAAACATGAATTGGTACTATCAATGATGGATGGCATGCAAAGCTTGTTTATCCGCCACAAAATCTTCCAAGAGATGTTATTTGAGCAATGGTACATGCAAGGAGTTCAACAATGTAGACAAAATGATTCAATTGCCGGTATCGGAACAATATTTATCATTTGGCCTTTCTGTTTTTCATGCATAGATTCGACTTTTCGAATGTCTTCTGCACATTGCATATCAGCTTCCTGTCCAGGAGTGGAGAACAAGCAAAAAACAACAGAAGTTGCTGTTAATGAAAATAAAAAGCTAATTCAAGGAGAGTTTAAAGAAAAATTTGGCTTAATTGTTAATCATCCTAATCCGGGATATGGAAATACCAACACAGGTAATGTTGCGAGGGGATTTTTTTAAAAAATTAATTTATCTGCCACCATCACTGGAATTGATAAACATTTAATTCAAGAGTTTTATATAGTTTTGCAATGCCTTTCAAGTATTTTCAAGCTCAAGAACGAAAAATTCAAAATCTATTCTGAAGATACCCCCCGATATTTCATTACACTATCCCTGGTACTATATGAGTACAACAGAGCACAAAATCTTAATTCATGGGCATTTATTTGATTCTACTTGCCTCGTACCGATTGGTCAGTTACGTGGAGAAGATTTAAAATCACGGAACACAGATTTTAAAATTTTCAGAGAACAATTCAGCCGAAACACATCAAGAAAAGAAAATTTAACAGATATTTTCAAAAGAATGATGATTACGTCAGATCCTGTGTTATCAAGTCTTAGAAGTAAGAAACTTTTTATTAATAAAAAAAATCCAATGAATGTTCGAACTCACGGGCGATGTGTTAACACCTTTTTGCTACACGGTACCTGTTCGATTTCTATGAACACATTAGTAAATGTTACATTGGAAAATAAAAAACAGCATTCAATCATATGATGACGTTGCAGTTAAATAATATTAATATATAAAATTATTTAAAGACCCAGTAATAATTTGTTTAAAATTTTTCGAAACAATACTTTTTGTTTTATTCCCACAAAAGTCAAAGAATGTAAAGCAACAGACACTTGTATATACATACATACATTGTTATATTCGTAGATACGCTACACAAGTTCACAAAATTGTCGTTGCTCTCTTGCTATCTCATTTTTATATACGTATAAGACGTCATTACTCTCTTTGCTCTGAGAGTGCTCCGCACCCACATTTTATTGGCCTTAACTTTCACTATAATAAAAAAACAACAACACCAGCAACAACACAACTACTACTACTGATATGTTGGTAATTTATTGTTGGGGCGGGGTACCTAAAATAAAAACTGTTAAGGGAATGCAAAGAGTGTTGAGTGTAAATTGTCATGGTGGATGTTATATAAGCTTCGGCCGGCCGAACTTAACACCGTTTCTACTTGTTTTTGTATACACCGGGCAATGCTGAACATCAAATGACTCGCTTTGTTTGGCTATAGCAACAACAACGAAACAACCAAACACACAACATCACACATACTTTGTCCGAAGTAGCTGACGTATACGTGTGTCACATAACCACATGTTTGCCATATCAATAGCAACGAAACAGCCAAACACACAACATCACACATGTGTCACCATAACGTCGACTGCGCTTGCAAATGAAATTTTGCGTGGCTATGCTTTATATCTCCGTTCAACAACAGCAACAGACACATGTACATACATACATTATTATGTTAATACATACGCTATAGACACAATTTCGTTTGCCTCAACCCTGCCACACCACTCTTTCATTGCTCTCTTGCTCGCTCATTTTTATTTAACACGTCATTATTATCTTACGCAGTCGCAGAAAATCTGGTTTTAGCAGCAGCATAAAATCTGGTTTTAGCAGATTTTGACTTTGATAGATTTAGTCCCTATAGGCCACATCAAAAATTATTTTCTTATCCAAAATATCGTACACTTTGTGAAAAGTGCCAGTTTTTTTCTTGTTTACCCAACATTTCAAAGTGACCTTTTGTGCATTGGTCTTTATGGAGCTGCCCCAGTGTGCGCCGGTGGTTCAATTTCTAAGCCTCAATCGATAGAGATAAATTCAGCAAGACAAGGCCCGGAATTTACTTAACTTAATATATAACTTAACTTGGTATCAGTAACAGCAATTTTCGAAATGCACGTTTTGTCAAATATGAAAACCAATCAAAGCGTGTATCGAAACGTCAGCTATCTCGTGACATAAACTGTGTTAAGCGGAAATGCTTCCTTGGTTTTTAAACCGAAAACTGCTTTCACATAATTAGGCGATAAACTTTCGAAAGCTCTTTTGGCGATGCTAAACACACAGAAACAATTGAAAATAAACCACTTGTCGGTCAAAACTAAACTGTTTCAGATCAAGATTTTGAACCGGATGACTTAAACTAAACGACTACAATTATTTAATGCAACAGTAACTTACGATGAAGGGTTGCATGTGGTTTGACCTGTGATTCAAATTTATAACGATTCAAAAATAATAAAATCTTGTCATATTACAAGTGCTTTTGAAAATGTTCCAAACAAATTGTAAAGATTTCGAATTTGAACTGAAAAGGCATTTTGAAAATCCAAATCAAACGGTTTCCGTTTCACATGTAACATAACAATTATCAATACTGAACCCTTTGGCACAAGAAATAGATGGTTACTTTTTATAACCACCATAAATTGTTACCAAAAGAGAATCGATAATCAAAAACCTTTTAACACATACATAGACAAATATCTTGAAGATGAATCATCGCCCGCAATGCGTTAAATTGCCATCAATCAATTAGCAGTGATTCGATCTCATCGATAGTTTTTCTTTTTTGGGTAATTGCTTATGTTACAGGTACGAGTATATCCACTTGTATGCACCGCCCAGGTACACATGTTTTTCACATTTGTTCGAGAATTATCGGATGAATGTTTCGAGACCAAAATCTGAATGGATGATTGGTTTTTGAAGTGCGTTTCTGTACATATTTACTTTCATTCATGGTTTTCTATGACTTTTGGGTTGTAATCATAACAAACGTATAGAAAATCGTAGACAAATTTTAAATGGTGGTTTTTAGTAAATGGATAAACAAATATCTATACAATTGCGGATAGATATAGGGACG
Organism: Phaonia tiefii; assembly: GCA_963931995.1. Classification (NCBI taxonomy): domain Eukaryota; kingdom Metazoa; phylum Arthropoda; class Insecta; order Diptera; family Muscidae; genus Phaonia; species Phaonia tiefii. The sequence goes on along the minus strand of CAWVPJ010000005.1, from coordinate 27,850 downwards.
TCTTGGAATGTTGTATACATCAGAAACTCTTTAATTTTTTTTTTTTTTTTGTCAAAAGGATTGCTATGAAACGTTAAAATGTTCACTTGAATGTTGCTGTGATCGAATTCGCCTTTGTACCAAAACTTAAGATATTTGACATTTCATATGCGTAATAACACGTCAAAATCATTAGATAAACGCGTTTTCTACAACCGTTTGTGTACATCGTCAATTCCCAAAATATAACTTAACGTATGAGCTAACATTGAGGGTCTGTCTATAAGGCCGCCTATTTATGCCATTGTTTACTATTTTAGAAATTGTAAGAAAATAAAAAGATTTTGAAATAATAAGAATCTTTGGATTTATGTCATAAGACATTGGTATGATATAGTTTAATCAATTAAGAAATGAGAAACATTAATAGAAACATCAAAAAAAGGTCAATGAGTGTTCGAACTCACGGGCGATGTGTGGTTGCGCCAACAATACTTTGATTGATTTGTATTACTTTATTAATCGCAATCGTTCATGTAGTTCTCCCAAATAAACCCGTATACCTCAAATGTATATCATGTTATTGCAAACGAGTTCTCTTCTCGTTCACATGCTAACGCTGTGTATTGTTTGCATGTGTTCACTTTGATAGATTGCCCTACCCGTGCCTACAAATGCGGTCTCTGTAACATATTCTGCAGGAATCACGTATCTGTTTGGAACTCACTCAAAATATTCATATATTTGCAAAAGCTCTAAACGCACTTATATTTAAATGCAAACATTAGCACGTTTACTGGCAAATATGTATAATTTTACGTGAAGCGATATGCGTGTTTCATCCGCAACATTTCTTATCTTACGTCGAAACGTTCGTGTGTTTCCTCCCAAACAAACGACTGACGACTGAATGCATTAAACTAAAACGCAACAAATCAGTCAACATTTAAATTAGATCTATCTGATTGAAACCGCATTGCACGGTCCTATAGAAGTGGTATTTTAGAGAAAACATCGTTCAGCTGGCTAGTGCTTTGATAAAAAATAACTGTTAAGTGGATCAGGCACATACGCAGGACTCCAAGCTCCCTCCCCTCCCCCCCCCCCCCCCCACGGATATATTTCTTTAATAGGTGATTTTCCAATTTACTGTGCTACTTTGGTATACAATATATTGTCTAATCTCACCTGCTCGCGTATGATATTCGTAGAAATCTTCTGGAACCTATCAGGTAGTCCCCAAGCGTGCATATTCAACTGATCTATTTTACTCCGAAATGGACCCGTGACTACATTGAAAAAAACCTCGAAGGCGAGTTTCATAAAAACACAATTACTCGCCACAATCCACAATATTCACTGTAGCAATGAACACTTTCGTACATACGACGATTTTCCGATACTGAATTTTTGAATGAAACACAGTTTTTTTTTGTAAAAAAAATTTCTTTTAACATAATCAATACACTTAGTCCAACATTTCTCCAATTTTTGTATCCCTTCCAAAAATTAGGAGTTATTCAGGTCCATAAAATATGAATTTGTTTCATCAATAATTTAATCGTTGGAGCTAAATCTCTTTCCACCGAGCCATTTCGTTAGGTTTGGAAATAGGAAATAGTCACTAGGGGCTAAATCCGGAGAATATGACGAATGAGGTACCAATTCGTAGCCCAATTAAACAACTCCAAACAATCCTTTGAAGTTGTCACATGATTACGTTTATGACCAATTGAGAGCAAACGCGGCACCCATCTTGCAGACAGCTTTCTTAAACCCAACTGATCATTTAAAATCGAAACCACACTGCCATATGAAATGCGTATGGCATCAACAATCTCACTCACTTTTACTCTTCGATCGGCCAACACCATATCGTGGATTTTTTCGACATATTCGAGTGTATTGACCTCAATTGGCCATCCAAAATGTTCAGCGTCATTTGTACCTGTGCGACCACAACGAAATTCAGTAAACTACGTTTTTACCATAGAAATAGATGGTGCAGAGTCCTCATAGTATTTATCAAGCTATTCCTTGGTTTGATTGACGGTTTTCTTTTCGGAAACAATAATGTTTAATGAGCACTCGAAATTCACTTTTGACCATTTTTAAAAAATGCACGAGGTTGTATGTTTTGAACAGCTGTTAAACGCAATGTAAATGACGGCACTTGCTTAAAATATGCCAGTATTATATTAACAGGTGGTACTTGATGGGACCAGCGTTGCATTTCATATAACTACGAGGGAAGTTCGAAAAGCCACGGACTTATTGATCCGCCCCTACAGATCAGATGAACCTGCACGCTTGCGCATTTTGGTGCCAGAATAGTCTCACATTTGTATAATGTGTTGAGAATATATGGAAATCATTACATTCACTCTCTCGAAGAACATTGATAGAAGCTGTAGATATGAACGATAATTCATCGCAAGAGCTGTATGTCCATTAATTGATTCAACAACAAAAATGACCATGTTAACGTAAGTGAGACATGATTGGTTTTCGTTGGATAATAGATACTTCCGGAACGCACACGCACTGGCATGACTAGTTTCGAAGTTCGTGACAAGTTCATCGTGACTACTTCATTGTGGCCGAACAAATTTTCCATTATATTCAGCCCTACCCTATTATTACGATTGTATCCACGACACCTATAATGAGTCTGGCAACCCTATGAGGAACATGTTGATTCCTGTCACCTCTATTTAGATTACCAAGAACAACGGAAGCTACGACTACTTGGCTAAACGATTTCAATGGCGCATGATATTTAATTTATAAACGGTGTCTCAGTAACCTTGTACTTTTTAAATTTAAAGAAATTTTTTTTTTGTCCAAGTGGCAATACTGAAACCTGACAGCTGTCACATATGTCTCTCACGGTTATTATAAATTGAGCGGTTTACGAAAAAAGAACGCGTTATAATTGTGAAAACTTATTACAAAAATTTGGAAAGTTAGCTGAGACCGCTCGCAAATTTCGAAGAATTTTCAGTCGAGAAAGTGCAACTAATGTGTCAACCATTCGAAGAGTGGTCAAAAAATTTGGTGCAACAGGGTCGGTAATGGACAGTAATACTCCTGTACGTCAACGTGCCGGTCGGTATCTTGAAAACATTGCTGCTGTAAACGAGAGTGTCGCCGAAACCCCGAAAACTTCAATTCGGCATCGTTTTCAACAACTGCAAATTTCACGAAGCACTACGCAGCGAATTTTGACAAAAGGCCTCCACCTTCATGCGTACAAAATTCAGCTTACTCAGAAGCTCAAACCATCAGACCATGGAAAGCGCCGGCTATTCGCTCAATGGGTAATGGAGTAAATTGAAGTCACTGCCATTTCTTCAAAAAAATATCATCTTCTCCGATGAAGGCATTTCCATCTGAATGGCTTCGTGAATACAGAAAAATTTTAAATTTGGTGCTCAGAAAATCCTCTTGGAATCCATGAGAAGCCAATGCAACCACAATGGCCAACTGTCTGGTGCGTAGGTTGGTCAGGCGGCGTGATTGGGCCTTACTTTTTTGGAGATGAGGCCAAAATTGCAGTATCTGTGAACGGCATTCGTTACAGGAACATGATAACGGAGTACTTGAATATGGACGACAAGTGGTTTCAGCAAGACGGCGCCACTTGCCACACCGTGCATGAAACAATGGATTTATTGTAGCAACGACTTCCAGAACAAATTATATCACGAAATTCCCATATCAGCTGGACACCAAGATCATGCGATTTCTTTCTTTGGGGTTTGTGAAATCTCGGGTTTATGCGAATAAACCATGAACAATTTCTGAGCTTAAATCCGAGATCCAATGCGTCATCGGTGAGATTAAGCCACATCTCTGTGAAAAAATTAACATTTATAAAAAGAGTAATGGCTTGTCATCTGAACCGTTGGGCCATTTGACAGATGTTTTAATCTATACTTAATCGGAACATCTCTTCTTTACAATCCAATAAAAAAATCACAACTGCCTGAAAAAGTAAGGGTCTTTATTTTCAAATGAAAAAGTGCATTCTTACTGAGACGCCCTTTATAAATAAAATATTATGCACCATTGAAATCGTTTAGCCAAGTAGTCGTAGCTGACGTTGTACACGATAATCTAAATAGAGGTGACAGGAATTGATATGTTCGTCATCGACCTCAATGGGATCGCAGGCACAAAACACGCACGTTAGTGCGTTTACGTTGAAGCAATTAAATGTTTATTGCCACAAACAATATTAATGTTACGACAATGAATTTGATGAAACTGAATGTTGGAGTGACACAGGGTCGTATATCTGACGATATCGTTGGTGCGCTGTAGTAAATTTGAACATTGTAAGAATGAAACAGCATATTCTTTCGGAATACTTCAAGATCAGTTCAATATTTCAATCGAGATAATTAATGGGTTCTAAATTTTTTTGACGGCAAATGTATTGATACGAAGCAATAATAGCAACTCAATAGAAAAGGATGTCCCTTTATAATAAAATTTTTTTAAAAAAGTGCATAATCTTACAACGAAATGCCTTTTCTTAAAAAATTAAATTTGTTTTAAAGAGCACCTTTCTTGTAAAACAAAATATCTTTTCTTGAGATAAGTCTCTACTCTTAAAATTATACATGTTCTTTCGTAAAAAAAAAGGTTTTCATAAAAAAAATAAACCTTCTCTTAAAAAAATACGTTTTCTTACAAAAATTCCTTTTCTTAAAAGTATTTTTCAACAGCGTTTTGGAAAATAATACATTTTCTTCTCTTTTCTTGACATAAGTAGCCTTTCTGAAAATAACTAAATTTTCTTCATAAAATAACCTTTTCCTTAAAGTACTTCTCTGTAAAAGAAAATTCCTACTCTTAGGCTTTTTCTTATAGAAAGTACTTTTTATTAAAAATGGTAGCTTTTCTTAAAAAAAATATTAGCTTTTAATAAAAGAAGTACCTCTTATTAAAAAATATAATACATATTCTTACAAAACGGACCTAAAAATATACTTTTTTTTTTTTAAATACATTCAATATATAAAATTCTATAAATTTCTTAAAAAAAGTTTAGCATTGTACAAAAAGTATCTCTTCTTAAAGATCCATTTAAATAACAGTATTTATCAACAGCGTTTTGGAACTAACCAGTACATAATATATAGCAAAATGAACTTCGTTCCAACCGGGTGTCCCCTGACACCTCATGTAATTTCTAACACTATTATGCTACAACCCAGTATTATCAACTATATTGGGTACTTTTGCTTTGGATTGTGTCTAGACTACCATATGTTTGGAAATTTCTTCTTTCGTGGGAAGTTGTCTAGATGGAGCCTGTAAACAATATTTTGTATATATTTTAGTTATGAACCCAATAGAAAGTAAATTTAGAAAGGCCAAAATGAAAGAAGTTTAACAAAAGAGAATTTTCTTAAATAAATGCCTTTTCTTAAACAAACTAAAATTTCTCAAAAAAATACCTATTCATGTTCTTAAACAAAATAACTTTCGTTAAAAAAGTAAGTACATTTGCTTAAAAAAAGTAAATTTTGTTACAAAAAGTACGTTTCTTAAAAAAAGTAATTTTCTTTGAAATAAGTACCTTTTCTTAAAAACATACATTATCTTACAATAAATTGCATTTTCTTAAAAACCTGAATTTTTTCTTTAAAGAGTACCTTTATTGTGAAACAAAATAACTTTCTTGAAATAAGTACCGACTCTTAAAAATGTACCTACTCTTAAAAAATGGAACAATTCTAAAAAAAATTCCCATTTCATATAGAAAACCTTTTTTTCAAATATCTACCTTTTCTTAAAAAACTACATTTTGTCACAAAAATTCCTTTTCTTAAAAATAAAATATTAATGTCCTTTTCTTAAAAATAAAATAAAATCTTTTCATTTCGTGATATAAGTAGCCTTTCTGAAAAAAAGGAAATTTTCTTAAAAAATAAACTTTCCTAATAAAAGTAACACTTCTTTAAAATTTACCTTTTCTTAAAAAAGTATTTCTTTGTAAAAAAAAATCATACTCTTGGGGGTATTTCTTACCGAAAGTGCTTCTTCTTAAAAGTATTGCTTTTATTAAAAATCATTAAATTTTAATAAAAGAAGTAAGTGCCTTTCTTTAGAAAATTACCTTTTTGGGAAAATGTAATACTTATACATTTTCTTACAAAAAGGACCTAAAAATTGTTGTTAAAAAAATTTATCATTTTACAAAGATAAATCTTAAAGACCCATTTAAATTATCGCCTTAAATGTGTTGGAACTAACAACAATATAATAACGGGGTTTTCAACAGAGATGCTACAAAAGTAAATCGATAGGTACAGCAAACGACGCCATATTTTTTCCCGCTCTTTTGACATTTTTCTTCAGTAAGGTTTGCCATTTCATCATGGAAAGATGTACGAGCCAACAACGAGTCGAAATTATTAAAATTTATTACCGAAATTTGGAGTGAGTGGCCTCAACTTTGAGAGCGCTACGTCCAATTTATGTTCGTCATAATCGTTCTACCAGATCAACAATTGAGCGTCTAGTGGAAAAATTTGAATCCACAGGCACAGTACAAAATGTTCCCGTGCCAGTGAGACAAAGAAGTGCCCGTAGTGTCGAGAATATTGCTGCAGCTGAGGCTTCAGTTCAAGAAAGCCCAAATGTGTCTCTCACAGGTTCTCAAGCGTTGGGCATCTTTGTGACGTCGTTGTGGCGAATTTTACGAAAAGATTTTGGCCTACATCCTTACAAGATCAAATTGACGCAAGAACTGAAGCCGCTTGACCACCATAAGCTGAATGGCTTCGTCAATAAGCAAAATGTGCGTTACTGGTCAGACAGCAATCCACACGTAATCCCTGAGTCATCATTGCATCCCGAAAAAATTACGGTTTGGTGCGATTTCTGGCCCGGCGGCGTCTTCTTCCGTGATGATCAAGACCGGCACATTACTGTGAATGCGAATCGCTACCGTTCGATGATAATTGGATAATATGGACTTGGAGGACATGTGGTTCCAACAGGACGGAGCCACAAGCCACACAGCGAATGCCACAATCAATTTATTGGAAACCAAGTTTGGTGAACGTTTTATCTCACGAAATGGTCCAGTCGATTGGCCGCCTCGGTCGTGCGATTTGACGCCGTTAGATTATTTCCTGTGGGGCTACGTCAAGTCTATGGTCTATGCCAACTAGCCAGCGACGATTGATGAACTTCGTATGAATATCGAACGCAAAATTGCAGCAGTATCGGCCGATTAATGCTTGAGAACCGTCGAAAATTGGATTCGGCGTCTGGACTTCTGCAAGCGTGCCCGTGGTGGCCATGCAAAAGAAATCGAGTTCCATACATAATGGCATCAAACGTACTTTCGCAGGAATAAAGAATTTCATTGGTATCTAAAACCGGTTTTGTTTTATTTAAAAAAAACTTTTGTAGCGCTCTTATTGAAAAACCTGATATATAGCAAAAGGAGCTTCGTTCCTACCGGGTGTCCCCTGACACCTCATGTATTTTTATTGGATCAGAAGAGAATTCTTAAGGAAAAATTTTACATTAATATTACGAAGAATAATGGATACGAAGAATAATAATGTCGATTAATACATTGCAACACGAAAAAATATAACCACATACGGACACCACTACGTGACAAAAGACCAAAAAAAACACCCGTGGCTCCCGGTTTTGCCCAAAGTCATGCACTTTTTTTTATGGGCCCCCAAAGATTTGGGGCCTCGGTGTAATTTTTGCAAAAAATAGTGATCATTTGTCAGGCAAATCATTTGTCAGGCAATTCGTTCGGAATTTTTATTTACTCTCTGAGGGAAAGTTGTAGCTCTTTTCATAAAGAAATTGTGAACATATAAAATGAAGATGAAGGAATGTTTCTTATATTGTGTGCTGCGTCCCTTGTTGCGTGTGCTGAGTTTGCTGCTTTGCCTGTGCTGCTACGGTCGGTGAGATAGCATAATATCTCAATGTTGAAGTAAACGGTGTTAAGAATCATTCGTAGGAAGTTCATATGTATGTACTATAAAGTTGTTTATTGAGATCATAGGTAGATTTCTGTAGTTGATTGTTTCCATGAATTTTGAACGGAACAGGGGAAAAAAGGTAAAAAAAATCGATTTTTATCAAGTTGTTTGCGATTTTGAACTTGAAGATGAAGTTTTTTTAATTTTACATGTTCACAATTTTTGTTTTTTGAGCTACAACTTTCCCTCAGAGAGCAACTGAAAATTCCGACCGGTTTGCAAGATATTGGCCTGACAAAATTATCACTTTTTTGCAAAAATGACACCTAGGCCCTACATTTTTGGGTGCCCATAAAAAAAGTGCTTGACTTTGGGCAAAACTGGGGGCTCGAGTCTTTTTTTTGTCTTTTATCACGTAGTGGTGTCCGTATATGGTTATATTTCCATGACTTAAAAAATTACACACAGTGTAATGAAACAAAAACAATATCAATTTCTCGCAAGGGAAATGATGAGGGTCATTGTGTTACACTATGAAAATGTTGCTAAGCAACGGATGAAGCATAACTTCAGATTTCAAAAACATCACCTTTACTTTCCAGGACTATAATGAATAGAATCCTTTTGAATTTTCTGGAATTCCTCTCAGACACCCCTTTACTTGCCGCCATGCAAGTTCCATTCAACAGGTTTTGTTTTTCGCTTCGTGTCTGCTGTAAATTTTTGTGAAAATCTTTTAATTGGTATTATGAAACTTATAAAAATTGTTTGCTTTGTAAAATCAGAAAACGACGACAACGATAAAGAAAACCAAGCGAAAATCAATTATATGTCTGCAAGTTCCTACAAATGTTCGCAATGACCACTTGACTGACCAAAAAATAAATAAAAATAAAACAGAAAGAGTGAAATCGCTACAAAGACATCAAATGGACACAAGTTTGAAAATGATTTTGGTCCGAAAACCCAGTCATGTATGTAATACCCGTCGTATCCAAGCACTTACAAGTTAATATGAATCTAAACTCATGTGGGAATTTGGCCAAAAACAGAAAATTTGCACTGCCGCGTAGCTGTTGCTATTGCTGATGCTGTTGTTGTTGCTTTTGTTGATGCTGTTACTGCTGTTGCTATTGCTGTATGATGTCTTGTGTAATAAATGGATTTTGTCTGGCTATCAACCAGTAATCATCAAAATTAATGTTAGATAAAATAGTGATTTTTAAAACGCAACCAATGAAGAAAAAAACAATTTTTGTGAAAATTATAATTTTTAAGATAATTTTTGTGTCATTTACAAAGACGAGTCTTAAATGCTCGGCTTATATCTAAGGAAATTAACCAAAAAGGTTTCGGGTTCGTTTAAAATTATTCAAAATTTGATTTATTCGATTAGAGAGATTTCAATTAGAGAAATTTCGATGAAGAAAATCAATGTGTTTAAAAATTAATGCACAATTCTCACTGATTGTATATCCATCCCTCCAAGGGATGTCATGGGAAAATAAGTTTTTCAGTTTGGCGGGAAACCTTCTCTAGGCTTAGTGCATAGCTTTTCGTCTCTTTCCCCGAATTAAAGGATTCAAGACAATGATGATTCCTATCCAGATCCTTGGTATCTACCCTAATAACTCGAACATTTTAGACTCCTTTCACTATCTCTGCCTGTTGCAGCATCTTCTGTCATCGTTACATTTATCGCAGTTGTTACCTTATCGATGATGCCTTTCATCAGCGTGCAAATTCATTCAGGCATTTCGGTTAAATACAAAAACAAAAAAAACACCCAGCAAACCTATAATTTACGTTTCAGTTGTATGTAAAGTAGCAACTTTACATATATATTTTATTGATATTTTAGCATATGTGTAATAAAAACGTAACCAAACTTAAGCTGCCGATTCCCAAACAACAATGACGGAAAAAAAGGATATCGTCCAACCACACAGAGGCAGCAATAGCTGCTACAACATCGAGTGGAAACTATCATATGCTACAGTAACAGCAGTGGCAGCCACAACAAAAAAGAAGACAAAATACGAGGAAGAATGTTGCACAAAGTGCTAATTACCCCCTGCAGATCATAAAAATACAAAATCGCAAATGAAGCAAGTAAAAACCTATCAGTTTCACCGGATCAATGCGTTTTCGCTGCCCCATCATACGCCAGTGTATACGTTTGCCTGCGTAAGCTCCAAACACAATCTTATGGACACTCATATTTATGCTCGTATTTAGCTGGCGTTTGGAACTGAACTCGTAGTATTCGTCGGGTTATAAGCAGCTCTTTGAGGAGCCAATACAATGCGGCTGTGGCAAACATCCACTTAGGATAGTTGATTTCATTTGTTGGCAATTTGGTTGAACGTACAGGTGTGTTTGTGCGTTTAAGTGATTTTCATTCAATTTTCATTTCGTTTCAAATTCATACGAGTTGATCTCTCATCGTAACTTTAAGCGAAAACCAAACCCCCCCCAAAAAAAAGTCTGGATTACGAAGGTCGTTTTCGAAATTAGGAAAACGCAAATTAAATTGGAAACGATACAATTCCTGGCCGTCGGTGGTGCAATAGTAGTGTGTCTGGCTCATATACATGAGAGCGTGAATTCCATCCTTGCTCTGACCGCCTTACATTTTCATTTGACGGCGGTCACCACCCTTGGTGACGGCGAAACTATCGAGCATTTAGCCACGAAAAATCATCTCAAAACACAGTTCGGAACTGCTGTAAAATTAAACTGTCACTCTCTGTGGATGCATTGCCCCGTCAATAGTGGCATGCAGGTTTTCCGATACCCAGATGTGTCAGTTTTGTTTGTTGACATACCCGCGGAGATGAAAATACGCCTCGTCAGAAAATATGATTCTCGTCAAAATTTGATATTCGATTGGAGCTTCATACCGTAGTATATGAAGTTGGCACTATCGGATGCAATGCCATTTCTGAGTATAACAACACGTATAGAACGATCTTTGACAAATCTAGCAACATATCGATAAAAGTTACAATTATAGCCTAAAGCAATAATGTTTCATATGACTGCATCGTACACGACCCAGTTAAATAAAACTAAAATTTCCGTTACATCCCATGATACTCCCTTCATGGCGCTTCCCACAACCAGTTACCTGTGCGCGTTCGAGCTTTACACTCACTGACTGTGACGGCGGCCGGAAGAGGGGCCCCAGGAAATAACACCCCAATTGCAAAATGAAAATGAACCCCAAATTTAGGGTTTGTTTGCATTATGAAGGTGGACTCCAAATTTCAAAATGAAATAGCCTCCCAAGCAATGATAAAGGGGCCCAAAAAAGTTGTGAAGCACGACCCCAAGAATTTTAGTGGGGGCCGCTTAAATTTTGGAACGAAGTTCCTTATCTCACGTAAATGAAAGAATTTCAAACGACTTTTTTTAACTACTTTATTACAACCCATTATTATCAACTATATTGGGTACTTTTGGTTTGGTTTGGCTTAAAGGGAAGTTTTCTAGGCCGTCGGTGGTGCAATGGTAGTGTGCGCGGCTATTGTGCATGAGTACGTGGGTTCGATTCCTGCTCTGACCATCTTCAATTTCTTTCGACGTCGGTCAGCTCGCATAGTGACGGTGACACTATCGAGTATTTAACAGTGAAAAGCTACTCAAAATACCGTTCGGGTCCGGTGTACAACTGTAGGTCCCAATCAGTGAGTCTCACACGCACAGCTCACTGGTTGTGAGAAGCTCTCCCTAATCCCCTCGTGGGATGTAACGGGAAACCATTTATTTTATTTTTTTTCTAGATGGAGCCTCTTTATTACATATTGTAGTTTTGAACCTAATAAAAAGTAAATTTGGAAAAGCCAAAGTACAAATCCATGAAGTACAACCCTGAGCATGGAATTACAATTGGCAGCACGCTCACCCTTACACTCGTGCTTTTGGCTTGGTTTGTATCTAGACTAACATATAACAAATGGGGGGATATTTCTTGTTTCATGGGAAATTTTCTAGGTGGAGCCTGTTTATTACATATTGTAGTTTGAACCGAATAAAAAGTTAATTTTGAAAAGCCAAAGTGAAAAATGTTTAAAAAAATTGCATTTTCTTAAATAAGTGCGTTTTCTTAAAAAAAGTAAATTTTCTCAAAAAACTACCTAGTAATTCATATTCTTAAACAGAGTACCTTTACTTAACCAAATACCTTTGCTTAAAAAGGTAAATTTTCTTATAAAAAGTACGTTTTCTCAAAAAAAATAATTTTTTAAATAAGTACCTTTTCTTAAATAAGTACCTTAAAATAAATACCTTTCTCAAGCTCGAGAACCGCGCACACTACCATTGCACCACCGACGACTCAATTAAAAGCAATACATATATCCAGGGACATTACTTTATTCTCACACATCCTATTTGTGGACCGAGTCCACTGTAATGAGAGGAACGCCATCAAATCAATTTTTGCGAGAGCGTTACTGTCAATCGATAGGTAGGCTGCTGAGTTCGAGATAACTGAACTCGTTTTGTTTGGGACTCATATGTACACGAAGAAAAGAAACGGCCTCTGTAACATGTTCCCTCAAGCACAAAATGCAGGAGCGATGTATGTGTTTGGAATACACTCCAAATATTCATATATTTGCAAGTCCTAAACTCACTTGTTTTAAATGCAAACACTAACATGTTTACCTGCAAAGATTTATACTTTTACGTTCCCAAACATCCATATTCATCCCAAACATCCATATACTTATGTTGAAACATTCGTGTGTTTCCTCCCAAACAAACGATTAACGACTAAATGCTTGAAACTAAAACGTAACAGATCAGTCAACATCAGAAATACTCAATTCATATACACACGTATACAGGAATATTTATAAATCGCTGACTGGAAGAATAATGCAAAGGCACAGTTATACACTTGTAATAACTTTAACTTAGACGGAGAACAATCTGTTTTTGGCCCTCTTTTATTATTTTGCCACTGCGTGCACCAAGCACAGCTGTATTTTGCATCACAACCATACGTGTATTTGTACCTCAAAAAAATTATTATAACATATAAATCATTGTGTCTCAAACATGTAATATTGAATAGCAAATACAATGTGTAAGGACACAAGTATACTATATTTCAGACGAGCTCCAAACACATGCTATATTTGCAGTCAAACAAGAAAGAAAACAGAGTCTTCAACATGCATAAAATGTTTTACAATACATTTGAGTTACCGCGGTTGTATTCTTTCAACATTTGTTTGCTCGAATCGACACGAGCCGTTATTTAAGCATTCGTCAAAGTTTGTGGGATCAAACGAGAACAGATCTTTTTCACGGCCAAATGAACATGCAATACCTTATTGGTGATTGTCACACTAATGCCGGAGGATGCCCGAATCTCAGGGTACGTCACATGTCGGTCTTGCTATATCGGCTTACGCACAGTATCGATGGTTTCCGGCAAAACGACCGAAGTTGGACGACCTTCACGAAATTCATAGTGAAGCGAACGCCGTCCGAGACTGAACTCTTGGTACCAGCGATTTACAGTGATTTTTTGTGATGCTTCATCACCGTAAATCGAAACAAGTTGATTGAGGCACTCTTGTCTCGACAATACACGCCGCAAATCGTAAAAAATCATCCCACGAAAATTTTCACGGGCTAATATTCCATTTTTGACCGAGCTGAAATTTTCAACACACTGTAAATAAGAGAAAAATTACGCTCGTAAATGAAGACGTTCTATTTAAGTTTAATGCTAGAAACTGTCAAACTTTCCAATGGAAGTTCCAGTTTGCACCTGGCATTGCCACGACCCAACATATAAATAGCAACCCTTGTATTTTAACCATCACCGTAGACCACACGTTTATAATGCACTGTGGTGTCAATTCTTGCGTCCACTGTTTCGGGCGTGTTTAGGAGCCATTTTAATAATTTTCTGATCGTTGTTTGTTTCGGCTTCATTTGGATTTTTAGCTATCTATTGCAGTTGACATATTCAAAAGTGTTGATCATCAACCCAGAGATACCAACGAAATATTTCCAAGGCCCCACCTCGTAGCTTCTTCTTCATAAACAAAAAAATTAAACCCCGCCTTTTAAATTCCTAGAAACTGGGAAGCACCAGCGAACCGACAAAAGGTAACATCGTAACAACGTAATAAACGCAAATTGTTAGGATGTTCCAAGCAAACACACATGTGGCAAATAGTCGTCAGTCGCAACGAAGACATTGCGTTTATAAATCTGCAACAGCAGCAGCAGCAATAACAAAACATGTGGTCAAACTATAAATGAGTATTTTTTTCTGTTTTATTCTTTTAAGATTTTGTTTTTTTTTGTCTACTGGATCACTGAGAAACCTCCTTATATACGCAGAAACTGCTGTAACTGGCCAGCCGACTGGGTAATGGTCGGCCACACTATCATGACTCAAAGTCTACGACATGTGTAGAATGTGATTTGTATAACCTGAGCACGGTACTGTGGTGCTTCTTGGAATATTAAATTTTGGATTACGTTTGTCACAACTATTGAAAAGTTAAATCTGCTGCTATTAAAGCTACAATATAATTAGAAGAATTAAGTTTACGAAATTAGAGTGTCATTTTTTATTAATGTAAAACAAAGAAGAAAAAAATTTTGAAAGACATTTTGAAAAAAAGTATTACTCTGCTCATCATCTGTCATCTGATATCAAAAATCCGCAAAAATTTTGGTTACCATTAGATTGTATGATAAATGTAAATAATAATCGTTCAAATAAAATGTTGGTTGGTCCTTATTCACACTTATAAGTATAATCCAATTATGAGTTACACGGGCTTAAATATGGTTAATTTTTTCGACTGATAATATTTAAAATTTTTCATAATTTACTTATTATTTTTCAATATTTCGCAATTCTTTCAATTGCTTCTTCACGAATATTTTAAGGAATTCAATAAATTTCATATTTAATATATCTAACCCCAAAAACATCAGCTCATGTTATCGTACAGTTAAAGGTAACTAAAAGTTTAAGCTGTCGGTTTGAAGGAAATTTAAAATTTGTAACTGTTACTTAGCAGAAACCAGGCATTGTCATAATGGACCCTAACTTCAAACTTTGTACCAATCATTTACGACCTTTAAAATTTAATTGCAAAACTGAATCCAGTGGACTATTTATTATACTATTCTTTTATTATCTGTTCCCCGATCACGAATGAAAAGCTACGCGAGCCAAAGTCAGTCATCCCTCGAATTCAACTCGAACTGGGTTCTTGTATGTCAAAATTTGCGTTCGACTGACTCTATGTTTGTTCCCAAATGACATTTCGTTCGAAATAGAGGAACCAAAATTTGTACTGAAAAGTTTCGAAAAATGTTATATTTTTATTCAACTTGATATGGCAAGGTTAGGGATCCCAAATTATCTCTCTTTGGACTAGAAGACGAACGAGATCAAGGAACAGACCGTTAAGCTTCGCATATTGAAAATCTGGAAACTTGTGGAAGTCAAAATCATTACAGTCGCTTACATTTTTTTTAATAAATGTCAGTTGTGATAGTATCTTACACCTAGCCTCGTGTTAAAGATTTTAGAGAAAACTTCTTTAACAATGGAAATACAAAACTAGCCAATAAGCACATCGGATCCGAATCTGTGCCAAATCGGATCCGAATTCTCTGATTTTATTACGAGAACGAACTCGTTGTCGACTCGAGATCTAGTCCACGACCGAATGTAATTACCCTTTCGTCCATGCAACTATAATTGAGCCCAGTGTCGAAATCATATCGGATCCGAAGATATTTCGAGGCCGGATCCAGTATCAAAATCATATCATATTAACATTAAAATCGGAAAATTCAATTCTAAATTTTTATTTTCTACAGGGTGACCTCTAACAAGATAGGATGTTGTATCCCAATAGATTTCTTGCACCATCCAGATCACTGTTTGCGGGGAGATCTCGATGTTAAATCCTTTAAGCATTAAGGAACTTAAATATCATGATATGAGGGGAAAGGAATGATATTAAGGGGGAGACAGATCGGGATGACCCAAGGAGCCGATCTAAACCGGCATCCAACGTACCTGCCGGATTCGAGCCTCAACCTGGATCTGAATTAGAACAGCGACAGCGAAATCCGACATTCCGGAACGGTATAGGATCATCGAAAGCCGCACCCGAATCTAATCCGAATGGGAGTAGTGAAAGTAAAATCAGACACTTCGGACCCGAATCCGGATCAACGAAAGTGAAACCCGATATATCGGACCCAAATTGGACCAGCGAAAGCAAAATCGAACACGTCGGACCCGAATCAGATCAGCGAAAGTGAAAACTGACACATTGGACCCAAACCGAATCCGAAACGAATCAACAAAAGTGAAATCGGACGTGTCGGAACCAAATCGGATCAGCGAATACAAAATCCAATGTATCGTCCTCAACATTGGATCCAAGTCCAACTTTGTGTTTATTGGGTATTAGACAAAAATATAAGTGTATCATGAGGACATGCATCTGAAGTGAAAATAATTTTTTTATGTCTCTTTTCTTCGACCCCAATTGCAAAAAGGTAAGGCCCGGATCCGGTTTAAGTCAGACACATCGGATTATGTTATCGCTGATCCGATTCGGACCTGACGTGTCGGATATCTTTTTCTATGATCCAATTCGGATACGCTTTAAGCCCAACACATCGGATTTTGCTTTAGGTAATCACATTTGGATCCAATTTGAGACCGATAAGTAGAATTTCGCATCCGCTTATCCGATTCAGATCCAGTTTGAGTCCGACATGTTGAATATCGCTTTGGCTGATGTGATTCGGATCCGCTACAGATCCGCTTTCGCTGATTCCATTCGAGTAACATAAAATAAATAATTTAGTATTTTTAATTAATGTAATCTACAATGTATTAGTCATATTTAAAATTTCATATTATTTGTATTTTATATATTGGTTTTTAAATTTATGACGGACATAATATTAGTGTACAAGAGTACAACATATAGGTCTTTCAACAGTTTAATTTTGAAACCGTTTTTGTATCAAATTTATTTAATTTTCGATTTTATATTCTGGTAGAAATTTTAATCCGAAATGATTTCGATACTGGATTCGATATGATTTATCTCGAAACGAGAACGGATCCGATTTAATTTTGAGATCGGTTTTATTCTAGTTGCGAGATCGGATCCGACCTAATTTCTAGATGAGAAACAATTCTGGTTTCGAGATCGGAAGAAGAATTACAGCTGGTTGAGTATCCGATCTCGAATCGAGAAATCAAACCCGAGAATTCGGATCAGATTCGGCGACGATACGGATCCGATGTGGTTATTGGGCATTTGCGTACGCTCGTTTTGACGTTTTCATAGATATGTATTTACTTATATCTTGTTGTTTATCTCTCTCTATCGTTGATATCGTAATGAAACCATTGTCGTTCGTCTTGTACAGTGAGTGGTTGCGTCAATGTGTAGGCGATTACTATATTGGAGCATACTAGTGCACCTGTAGCTGGTTTTACAAAAGTGTGTTTTTTATTTACCTCAAAGTATTTAATGGGATTAGTCTAGTCGTTTTCGGTTTTTTGTACTTTCGTGCACAGTTTGGTGTGTCTCAGTAAGATTAAAATAAAATAAATAAATGGTTTCCCATTACATCCCATGAAGGGACCGGGGGGAACTTCTCACAATCACTGAGCTGTGCGCTTTCCAGTTTTCACTCACTGATTGGGAACTACAATTTTACACCGATTCCGAACGGTATTTTGAGAAGCTTTTCCATGGCTATATACTCGATAGTGTCATCGTTACTATGCGAGGTGACCGCCGCCGAAAGAAAATTTTTTTTTTGAAGGTGGTCAGAGCAGGGTTCGACCCCGGGATCTCATGTACAAGAGCCGCTCATACTTACGATTGCACCACAATAAGATTGCTCTTTTTAAATTTAGTGTATTTTTTATATGTGCACTTGGAAACTCTGAAATTTGGCACCTGTCACATGTTTTTATTCAGATTATTAAAACTGGAGCGCTTTACGAAAAAAGAACGCGTTATAATTGTTAAAACTTATTACAAACATTTGGAAACTTATCCTGAGACCGCTCGCAAACTTCGAAGAATTTTCAGTCGAGAAAGTGCACGTAATATCTCAATCATTCGAAGAGCGGTCAAAAAAGAAAAAGTAACTGGATCGATTATGGAAAGTAAAACTCCTGTGCGTCAACGCACCTGTCGGTCTCTTGAAAACATTGCTGCTGTAAACGAGAGCGTCACCGAACAACCGCAAACATCGATTCGGCATCGTTCTCAACAACTTCAAATTTCACGAAGCACAATTCATGCGTACAAAATTCAGCTTACTCAGGAGCTTAGACCGTCAGGCCATCCATGTAAAGTGACGGCAATTCTTTTAATGGGTAGTGGCGCCAATTTTTCAAAAAAAATCTTATTCTCCGATGGAGCGAATTCCCATCTGAATGGCTTCGTGAATACACAAAATTTCGAGTTTGGAGCTCAGAAAATCCTCATGCAATCCACGACAAATAAAGGCACCAACAACGAGCAGCTATCTGGTGCAGACTTTGGTCAGGCGGCGTGATTGGGCCTTATTTTTTTGAAGATGAGGCCGAAATTGCGATGACTGTGAACGGCATTCGTTACAGGAACGTGACAGCGGAGTAGCTTCTACTGGACAGCATAGATCTGAGCGACATCAGGTTTGAGCAATACGGAACCACCTGCCACACCGCACGCGAAACAATCGATTTATTGCTACAACAATTCCAAAACAAAATTATCTTAATAAATTCTGATGTCAACTGGCCACCAAGACCATGCGATTTAACGCCGTGCGATTTCTTCCTTTAAGTTTTTGTGACATCTCGGGCTTATGCGACTAAACCATAAATCATTACTCAGATCAAATCCGAGATCTAAGGCGTCATGGATGAGTTACAGCCACATCTCTTTGAAAAACTCATGGAAAATTGAATGAGAGTAATGACCTGTCATCAGAGCCGTGGGGGCCGTTTGATGAATGTTAAATTCCATACCTAATCGGAACATGTCTTCTTTCCAATCCAATAAAAAATATTACAACTATCTGAAAAATACGTGTTTTTGTTTTAAAATTAAAAAGTGATTTTTTCAAAAGGGTAATTTTTAAGGTTTTACATTTATTAGATTATTGCTTTCAAATGCTGACCTTAACTGGTGCTAAAGTGGTTAATTCGAAGGTTCGAATATTCTATGAGCCACTCGAGCATTTCGGGTGGTGTTTGGCGAGAGAGGCGAGTAAAGTTTTCTTGCTCTCCCCAATCATTATCGGCATATCCATGAAGACTCTGAACTTTACGTAGTTCTAAAGGCGAAAGTCTATAGGTGTGATTTAAATTAAAAACTAATTTAACAAAATTAACCGTTGTTCCCGCAATAATTCAAAGGTTTCATGGTTTCTGCGGAGCAAGTAGTGCCATCATGTTGCAACCAAAAGTCATCGAGATCACGGCTACAGTGTCAGGCAACAAATACACCGTTATCATGGCTACGTACCTGGCGAAATTCACAGTTACGTTCCGACCGGCCGGTACAGAAACGGTAGTTAATCCGGATTTCACTACCCTCCTATAAGAACATTTATTTACAAAAAATTTTGTACTCTTCTACTTATACATGACAACGTGTTTTCTTAAAAGAACTTCAAGGTTAGGATCCTTATGCACAGAACCATCGATATTACAAACAAGACTAACCGGAAAGGATATGGCTAAATCACCTCGTGCCGCTTTATTTAATAGTTTAGCATTTAGTCGAGCTCTTATAGTAGATAATTCCATTTCAGCAAGTTGTCCTTTTAGACAAAGCTGAGATATATATAACTGAGGTATTCTTCTATAGAACTTCTTCAAACATAACCCATGGGGCTGCACAGTGGGTTCCCAAGTTTGACAACCTCGGCCAATAGAAAACTTTTAACTGTGGAAATTTTAAATCCGTATATGTCTAAGTTTGGTCTTACGGTTCTCGATAGAATTACGAAAAACTATTTTTTTTGGACAAATTTCGATTTAAACAACTCAAAATGGTCTTCCACAACATCCCATGAAGGGATTAAGGAGACTTCTTCCAATCAGTCAGATGTGCGCTTTCTTGTTTTACACTCACTGATTGGGATCTACAGTTTTACACCGGTTCCGAAAGGTAGTTTGAGATACTTTTTATGGCTAAGTACTCGATAGTGTCGCCATCACTGAGCGAGGTGACCGTCTTCGACAGTAATTTAAGGTGGTCTGAGCAGGGATCGAACCCACGTTTTCAACTACAAAAGCCGCGTACACTATGCATTGCACCACCGACACGGCCACTCAGACAATAGAGTACAATCCTTACACACAAAGTATAAATATAATATAAATCTAGAATCCTTTTAGTTTGATTTAATGCTAAGGATATCAATATCAACCTTAATATTAATAGTTTTTTTCTATGAATAGGTACCGGAAAAAATTTATTACATTCCACTTGTTTTTTGCCGATTAGTTGGGACTACCTTGGCTAAATAAAAGCAGTTTAAATTTAGTTTTGTAGGTTTTTACTAGCACCACAAATTAATATAAAAGAATTTCCTGTAGAAACAAAATTAAAATTTTGACACCGGTTACAATTGTTCTAATGGTTGAGGTTGACAAATTTGGGCTCGCACTGTGCGGCGCCAGTTACGTGCATTGAGTGCTAATGGAGAAAATTCTGGGGAACAATATCACAGCTATTTTTGAAACGAAATTCCTTATCGCACGTTGCGGGATGGGGCTAAATGAACAAATTGTAAACAACTTTGTTTTAAGTACTTTATTACAACCCATTATTGCCAACTATCTTGGGTACTTTTGGTTTGGTTTGGTAAAGGGAAGTTTTCTAGGTAGAGCCTGTTTATTACATATTGTAGTTTTAAACCCAATAACAAGTAAATTTAGAAAAGCCAAAGTGCAAGACTGGCAAATCCATGAAATACAACCCTACGCATGGAGTTATATTTGGCAGCACACTTACTCTTACACTCGTACTTTTGGTTTGGTTTGTGTCTATACTAAAATTTGGGGTAAAATTTCTTGTCTACTGGGAGATTTTCTAGGTGGAGCCTGTTTATTACATATTGTAGTTTTGAACCGAATTAAAAGTAAATTTAGCAAAGCCAAAGTGAAAGCAGTGTAAAAAAATAACATTTCCTTAATTACGTGCGTTTTCTTAAAAACAAAGTAAATTTTCTCAATAACAATACCTCTTCATACTCTTAAACAGAGTACCTTTTCATAAAAATAATACCTTATCTTAAAGAAGAAAACAACCATTTTTCAAATCGAAAAATATTCATGACTTGTAAGCTTGTAGTATGAATTTCTCATACATTACCCAAAAACTAACAAAATCGGTCAACAAAATTCAATTAATTGTTAAATATTGTTCAAATATCCTGATGATGCTACACAAAGGAGTAGCGAAATATCGAAAAATAAATACAACAACAGCAAATCAGACCTCAAGCTCGAAGAATATTGATTATTTATTGATAAAGAAAAGGTCGAACAACAGAATAAAAATATTAAAAGTAATTTTTTTTAAAAAATACCTTTTCATCAATTCCCTTGCGGGAGTTTTTACTCGGGCTGTTTTCTAAACTTACAAAGTTCTAAAAACAAAATAACTTTTCTTGAGGTAAGTACATACCCTTAAAATTGTACCTGTTCTTGAAAAAAGGAGCAATTCTAAAAAATTCCCATTTCTTTAAAAAAATACCTTCTCTTAAAAAAATACCTTCTCTTAAAAAAATATCTTTTCTTACAAACATTCCTTTTCTTAAAAGTACCCTTTCAAAAAAATAAAATAATACCTTTTCTTTTCTTGAGATAAGTAGCCTTTCTGGGCTACGTATATTTTCTTAAAAAAATAACCTTTTCCTAAAAACACCACCACTTCTTTAAAAAGTGCCTGTTCCTAAAAAACGTACTTCTTTGTAAAAAAATTCATACTCTTAGGCTGTTTCTTACAGAATGTACTTCTTATTAAAAATGGTACCTTTTCTTAAAAAAGAAATAACTTTTAAAGAAGTCCCTTTACGGTAAAACATAGTACAAAATGGACCCAAAAATATCCTTTTTTTTTTAAAAAACTACATTCAATAAATAAAAAATTTCTTAAAAAAAGTTTATCATTTTACAAAAAGTATATTTTCTTAAAGATCCATTTAAATTATAGTATTTTTCAACAGGCGCCTTATTCATTTTGGAACTAACTAGTATATAATTCACTCGGGTTCACTTATTTATAGGCATTCAAAATTCCATACTCAGCAGCCTGTATCTTTTGCAATTTGTAACCGATTACAGAGTTTTGAAATCGAAATGGAAGCTAGACATCCTGAGATATAAAAAAAATGATGACAATAGTGGTTTCTTAACTAAATAACTTTTTTGAGCAATTTATAAAAAAAAGTCCAAAATTGTGCTATTTTTTATTTTTTTTTTTTTTGGTTCACTTTATTATTCTTAAATTAAGCGATGATTGTTTTTAGGGAGCGTTTGTTTATTACAATTTAATTCATCTTAATCATTTTACGAGTCAAATGGCAAAACAAAAAAATTTAAATCTATCGGAAAAAACTAAAATCGATGTTTACCTTTCTGAAGGACATTCTAACCGCGCAATAGCTACAAAAATTCGACGGAGCCCAACAGTTGTCGACAATTACATCAAGGACCCCGAGGGGTATGGAACAAATTTTAAAGGAAGGGTTTCATTGTCTTTATCTACGTATGAGAAAAGAAAAATCATCAGAATTGTTTCTAATTCTGCCTTATCCTTGTCAAAACTAAGAGCTCAAGCTGGAGCGGAAGCGAGCAAGTCATCAGTACGCAGAGTAATTAAGAGCTGCGAGTATCCTAAATACCTGATATTAGAAAAAAAGCCGCCACTTAATGCTCCTCGTAAGGAAAACCGGCTTCAATTCGCAAGAGGCGACATGGTATGGAATGTGCAGCCAAGAGGTCATGTAAATGACTGGAGAACCGTTCTATTTACGGATGAGAAGAAGTTTAATTTGGATGGGCCTAATGGCTGCAACTATTATTTCCATGATCTGCACAAAGAAAAGAGTTTTTTGAACCGACATCACAGCCGAGAGGGCGGCGGTATTGTGTACTATGGCACCATCGATCTTGAATTTCAAACTGCAAAAATGACTGATGCAAGCTATAAAACGTAATCGGAATCGCCTTTTCCAAAGTTCAGTGAACTATTTGGTGCCATATCTTGGATATTACAACTGGATAATGCCCCTGTACACAACACCAGAGTAGTAAAGGAGTTCATTGCAAGCCAAAATGTTAATATTCTTGACTGGCCGCCCTATTCACCAGTTCTAAACATTATCGAAAATGTCTGGGGTTGGTTATCTCGTAAGGTCTATGAAGGAGGTAGACAATTTGACAACAAGCAGTCACTAATTCAGGCCATTAAGGATGCTTAGAATCAAATTTCGTTGAATTACATAATCTCTCTTTATCTCTCAATGAGATCCCGTATATTTGAAGTTATTAAAAACAAAGGGGCTTGTACCCATTACTAATAGTTCGTAAATAAATTAAAAAACAAGAAAAATTTTATTTCATTAAAATTAGTTAAAGTGCCTTTATTCAAGTGAAACAAATAGCACATTTTTTGACTTTTTTTTATAAATTGCTTAAATCAAGTTCTTTGGTTAATGAACCAGTATTGTCATGATTTGTTTTTATATCTCGAAATGTCTAACTTCTATTTCCATTTTAAAATTTTGCAATCCGTTAGAAATTGCAAAAGATACAGGCTGCTGAATATGGAATTTTTAATGCCTTTAAATAAGTGAATCGGAGTGTATATAGCGAAAGGAAGTCCGTTCCCACCGGGTGTCCCCTGACACCTCTTGTAATATTTTTTATTTCTTTTAGAATTTGAGTTTTTATGACCGATTTTGTTTCATGTAGACATGAAATTTCGTATTCATCAGACAAACCGTTTACAAATGGCTGAGTTTTTTCACCCACTGTGCATTGTGCAGCTGGTGAATATACCTCAGAGTTTTTATCAATCAGCATAAGTCATTTAAATATTTCCAATTTATTTTAAATTCCCCACTGTGCTGTGCAGGGTATTCACAAATGGACTTAGCTTAAGTCAAATTCTCGTTCTCAGCCTTAAACATCATCATTTGCTGAATTGGTGTAAGAATGTCTGCATGTATAAATGAGTGTGAGGGGGATATGTAACAACCGCGCACACGCACACACTCTTTCGCATACTCACGTCCAGTAACATGGGAGCTTTTGACGAACTGACAGGCAACTCCATTAAAATTGGCATGATGAGCGCGCAGAAAATCCATAAAATTATTTTATTATCATCAAAGTCTATGTCGGACTATGAGCGGCATGTGTGTATTATGTTGTTGCTATTGCTATTGTTATTACATATTATTGTTGCCACTGCTGGCTGGCTGCGTGCCTACCTGCCTGCCATTGTTTGTTGCAAGTTGCTATAATTATTTCATTTATTGTTGTGCTTGCAAAGGGATTTATATCTGTGGTAAACTTATGTTAAGCATTAATGCATTTGACTTTGGCAATGTTTGTGTAATTACTGACATTGGAAAGTGCAGCAAGGTGCTTGATGGAACTACAGGGGGAAAGAAGAGTCTCCATCAAGTTGTACAATACTGAAATTATGGTAGAATTCGAATTTTATGGTTTTTAATGGAAGTTTTACGAATTGATTTCAATGGCTAATTATTCGGTAGCATAATAGGGAACAACGTTAACAATTTTGAATGGCCAATCTAACAAAGGAATGTAAAGAGGTTACCAAATCGAAGCAGGCTTTTCCTTGATTCACTTGTATTTACTCTTTGATGAGAAAAGGAACAACTGTTATAAAGACATATTATTGGGATGGGTCGAAGTTTGCTATACTCTCTGCGAAAATTGTTTTACATTTTGGCCGATCTTCAGCACACAAGTATCCATAATTGTATTTCAACCGATATGCTATTTGCTGAAGCAACGGAACTGTGAATTAATTCGTAATGAATACACTGGGAATAAAATTCACCACTTTTCCGAATAGTGTCGTGAATTTTGGAATAAAATTCACTACATTTCCGAATAGTGTCGTCGACGATACATTTATCGCCACAACATATATATTACATGTAGCAACGAACAACTTGTCGGTTGTACAAAACTGTTAATCGCTGCAATGAATATTTACGTTGTACTGATGGATATATGCTTTATTTCACTTTTGATGAAACTATCCATTAAGATGACGATCTTCTTTTTCAGTGTGCCTGGCAGGTTCCTGATCGTGTAAAAGTTGACAAATAAGGAAATAATAAATATTATTTTCTACTATACTTTCAAGCGGACCCTGCATATGAAAACCCACTAATCAAATTTTTTAGTAAAACGCAATTAAAGCTGTGTTGCATTGTGTTGTATTTTCATAACGTGGGCGTTCTAATTTTGTTGTTCAATGTTTCAGATGTTCAATGTTACATTACTTTCCGATATTTTTTGGGAGACTTGCGAGGGCTTTTTCAAATGAAAACTTAAGGTTTTTTCACATACAAATCAAAAAGAAAGTGAATTAAAACACTAGATTGGTTTTCATATGCAGGATCTCATATAATTTAGAAAATATTCAAAATTATATGCAGTAGCTGTCGCCCTAGAAAACATTTTTTGCCAAAATTTCTCAATTTCTTTCAAAAAAATTACAAATATCTTCTAGATTTTATGCGCTGATAAAACAACTTGCCCTGCAACATATTGCAGGTACCATGTATATGTTTGCAAGAATTGTTGTCGTGAATTGTAGATCTGCTTCTTTTTTTCTCTCACGTATTTTTTTTTCAGTAGTTGTTAACAACTAAAGCCACATTTGGTTCAGAAAAACATATATTATAACCCATTAATCATTGTGTCTCCAGAATGCAATTCTGAATGCCAAATACATTGTGTTTGGACACAAGTATACTATATTTGCGACAAGCTACAAATACGTAATATTTGCATTCAAACATCAACAAACAAAAAAGTTTTCAGTGTGTTGCAATAACATTAACTTAAGTTGATAACAATCTATCTTTGTGTCCCTTTTATTATACTGCTCTCGCTACAGTAAATCGCCAAAAAAATATTAATTAATTAATTAAAAATTCTATTTTGTTTGCAGAATATCCCTAAAAAATAGGGATATAAATACCTTAATAAAAAATGCTCCAGCTCACGGGATCTTAATGCTAGAGACGAAATATTTTGGGAAATATTTGAGCGGAGGAAATATTTTTCAGCTTCGTTTAGGAATATGGACACTTCCTTCATTTGGAGTAGTCTCCATTTAGAAGGATGTTTAGTCGATGATGTAGATGGTTCTGATGTTCATATTGATGTCAATAGTTTAAACGACTATTTTGTGCAGACTGGCTCGGTCGGAAATAGTAACAGGGTAGATTTCAGTAGTAGCAATAAAAATGTCCGCTTCTCTTTTGATTGTGTGTTTGAGGATGATGTGTATTTGGCCTTACATAAAGTGAAATCTGACTCAGTTGGCCTTTACGGCATACCTATAAAATTCTTGAAATTAATAAAGGGTTTTTCAACAGAGACGCTACAAAAGTAAATCGATAGGGACAGCAAACGACGCCATATTTTTTCCCGTTCTTTGACATTGCTCTTTAGTAAGGTTTGCCATTTCATCATGGAAAGATATAAGAGCCAACATCGAGTCGAAATTATTAAAATTTATTACCGAAATTTGGAGTCAGTGGCCTCAACTTTAAGAGCGCTACGTCCAATTTATGGTCGTCATAATCGTTCTACCAGATCAACAATTGAGCGTCTAGTGGAAAAATTTGAATCCGCAGGCACAATATAAAATGTTCCCGTGCCAGTGAGAGAAAGAAGTGCCCGTAGTGTCGAGAATATTGCTGCCGCTGAGGCTTCAGTTCAAGAAAGCCCAAATGTGTCTCTCACACGTCGTTCTCAAGCATTGGGCATCTCTGTGACGTCGTTGTGGCGAATTTTGCGAAAAGATCTTGGCCTACATCCTTACAAGATCAAATTGACGCAAGAACTGAAGCCGCTTGACCACCATCAGCGTCGAATGTTC
The DNA here is from genome assembly GCA_963931995.1 of Phaonia tiefii. NCBI lineage: Eukaryota > Metazoa > Arthropoda > Insecta > Diptera > Muscidae > Phaonia > Phaonia tiefii. The sequence continues at coordinate 705 of CAWVPJ010000005.1, read as the reverse complement.
GTGAATTGGGCTGAGCAACAACTTGAAAATGATTCGGATTTTCACCGGAAAATCAGCTTCAGCGATGAGGCTCATTTCTGGCTGAATGGCTTCGTCAATAAGCAAAATACGCGTTATTGGTCAGACAGCAATCCACACGTAATCCATGAGTCATCATGGCATCCCGAAAAAATTACGGTTTGGTGCGGTTTATGGGCCGGCGGCGTCATTGGGCCGTACTTCTTCCGTGATGATCAAGACCGGCACATTACTGTGAATGCGAATCGCTAGCGTGCAATGATAACCGAATATATTTGGCCCCAATGGGATAATATGGACTTGGAGGACATGTGGTTCCAACAGGACGGCGCCACAAGCCACACAGCGAATGCCACAATCAATTTATTGGAAACCAAGTTTGGTGAACGTGTTATCTCACGAAATGGCCCAGTCGATTGGGCGCCTCGGTCGTGCGATTTGACGCCGTTAGATTATTTCCTGTGGGGCTACGTCAAACTAAAAATGGTGACAAAATTAAATGTCAAATTAAGTGTCAACATTAAATGTCACCATTTTTAATTTAAATGCAAGCGTTTTATTTGAGAGATCGCTAGAAAATTAATTAACTAATTCATTTTAATTACGCTCTTTATTGAAAGTATCTAGACCATTGTTGACCATAAGTAGGCGGACCATTGGACAACCCCATCATGAAGAAGAATATAC
>CAWVPJ010000004.1:0-18840 GCA_963931995.1 Phaonia tiefii | reverse complement strand
TACGATCGGTCCAATTTTTAAGCACGTTCAATTATTCAATTGTTGAGAACGAAGGTGAATTGATGTTGATGGCGCTTCACGCACACTTTCTGCCACAGCAGCAACATTCTCGGGTGTACGCACTATTTTTGGCTTTTCACGCTTTGGTTTATCGATTAGGATGCCAGTTTCTTTCACTTTTTTCACAAGATAACGAACATACGGAGCTGACGGTGCTTCTCTTCTTCCAAAATCCGTACGCAATTTTCGCACACATTCTGCAACATTACCATGATTTTCAAAGTAATGTCGCAATATTTCCCAGCGTTGTTCAAGCGTATACACAACCATATTCGTTCAGCGGAAGGATAAAACTAATTATCTGTCAAATCAGACATGAGCTAAGTGTTACCATTCACGAAATAAGCACTAGTTGAAAAAAAAAAACGTTAGATGGCGGACCCTTTAGTTTCTATTGCGTACTTCGCTTACAGTAGATATGAATTAATCATATTTAAAATTTATATTTTATAAAAATATCAGTCTAATAAAAAATAATAAAGAGTTTAGTCCTCCTCTACCAGTTTCTTTCCTGAAACCGCTACGCCACTGTCACTGCCAATTATCATCTCCTTTTTGTATTTTACGAGAAGTCTAAGTTCCTCCTCCTTTTTCATTTAATGCAGCATTAGAGTTATATTACCAATGTTCTCCTCGATATCCCAACGTTCATTTTACTTTAAAGTAAGAAGTGTACGATTGTAATGATCTTAATAAGTGATTTTAATTGGAGTCGCTTAAATTAGCTTAGCGCCCCACACCAAAGGTAGAAAAATTAGCTTAGCGAGGACAAACAACACATTCAAAATGACAGAAAGTTGGCGTTTTTATCGAGCAACATTCTCCCTCTTGATTCGCTGAGAGGTGAGAAAATTCAACATTTTTGGACTATTTGACTGCAACATTCTAAGAAACGAACACGAAACATTGAAGTAGGGTTGCACTTTTTCACACACGAACACAAAAAGGCACTTTTAGGGCAAAGGGAAGAAAAAAATTAATTTTTTCTCAGAAACGAAATCGCCATAAGTGTTTTGAGGTTTCCGATTCTCAAGACCCCTATATTGCGGTAAATTATGGAAAAGGATGATATACATTTCAGTCACCACACTTGCCTGTTATTAGCCGCGCCTAAATGGACCCGATTTTTAGACACTGTGACCTTCATATATCCGACCGACAATAAAAATAATTTTTCCTTTTTCTTCGTAATTCGACGTCATTGTCAACTTGTTGCTGAATTTTTAACGGATTGATTTATTTATTGCCGTGCGTTCTAATCAATGTTTTGCAAATTCATTTTTTAATTTTTAATGCATATTTGAAGCTTTTCGAGCGTAGTTTATGCTTATATTGTTCAATAATAAATGCTCGAAAATCCCATCCTTAGATATCAGTTATACTTTGTATCAACGCAATTTCGAATATTCCAGATCCTTCTCGCAGCAGCCATACCTTTCTTGGGTTGTCCAGAAAGTTCTTGGTCATATCATCAAACACTCGGTGTGAGTTGATATGCGGTAACTTTCAACTTACAGCGACGACATATTTTTGGCATAATTAATATAATGCTTCACACTGTTGCAAAATATACTCCAATATATACCACAAACTAAAATTTGTTTATTGTCACAATATCTGTAACGGTTATCAAGATTCCAGGCCACAAATAATTGTTTTTTGACTCAAAATCAGGCGGTAACATGTTACTACGAATTAAATAATTATTCATCTTTGCGCTGTTTTACTTCCCTTAATAACCCAAGGTTATATTTATATTACAATAACTACAACAGTTTTCTTTAGTTTAAGTAACAGTTTACAATAAGTTATTTCTCAATATCAATATTGCCGACTATCTGTTGACCGCCTACACTCAAACTGACTCAATCTCGCCACGCATCAGCTAGTTATGCAAGCTCAATACCTTGCAACTACGTCATTTGGAAGTTTTCTGATCCATCTCATAGCGGCGCCATTTATGAGTTATAACTTATTGACAGCCAATTCCAGAACCATCGCGTAGTTGCCATCTGTTCTGGTATATTTGAAATACTGGGCTTGGTGAGTTCGAAGAGCATCGTTATCTGTTCTAGAATATTCGAAATACTGGTAGTGGTGAGATTCCAATGGAAGTGCCAGCATACTTTTAGACATATTTAAGTAGCATTATCAAGATAATCAAGTTGCAGTATAAACCACCGAGTTTGTTAATATTCTAAAGTTATTTTGACTTAAATGCTCGTTAACCTAAACCGACAAAGCATTTATCGTAACAATTTTATCGTAAACATACAAGGAAGGCTTCATTGAGGAGATATTCCATTTTAAACACATGTGCATATTAGGGTGTCCCAAAAAAAATTTCTTTTTCGATTTTCATGGTTGCTCAAACTTAATTGGAAAGCTTATAGGGTGAAGTATTTTTGAGAATTCTTCCAGATTTTTTTAATATTATTAGGTTCATACAATGGGAAAAGAGTTTTAAAGTGGCATAACTCTGGAACAGTAACTGCAAATTCAAATTTTAACAAAAATTTACAAAATTGCTTGGAATTTATACGTCTTTTAAAGTGCATCATTAGTTTTTTAAATTTTCATAGAAATTTAAAGCAAATCCGATACAAAAATAGCAAACAGATTATAATATTATTAGTTGCATACAATGCATAAAAGGCTTTAAAATAGTGTATAACTGTGGAACAGTAACCGCAAATTTCTTTTACAAAATTGATTGGAATTTATACGTCTTTTATAGTGCATCATCAGTTTTTTTTAAATTTTAAAAGATATAAAGCATTTGTTACAAGTTTTAACAAAAATTTACAAAAGAATTGAATTTAATGCGTGGAACCTTATTGAGAAAAATCATTGCCAAAATTGGTGGTTGATGCATATACAATAAAAGTTTGGACGTTTAGCTTCAAAAATTTTGACTTACAAACTAAGAAAATCGCACGAATGCCCGATTTTTCGGGTAAATTCGATTTGCGCGACCTCTAAACCACTTCCGAAAAATCTGAAAAAATTCTCAAAAATACTTTACCCTATACGCATTCAAATAAAGCTTTAGCAAAAAAAAATAAATTTATTGATGGGACACCCTAGTGCATATATCGCCAAATGTGGGAATTAGTTGAATCTATTTACAACCTATAGTCATTTTGAAGGCAAATGCGAGCTATGTCCGATTTGCGGCAAACCCTGCTATCAAACTCATTTGGTTCCTGATGTCACTCAACGCAATTTATTTTATCAGTTCATTCCTGTCTTGAAGAGGCTTACCTGTACTAGTTAGGCAACTGATTATAAAATAAATAAAGAACTTTCCATTACATCCACTGTTACTTTATAGGTTTACACTTACTGATTGGAACCACAGTTGTATACCTATTCCGAACGACTTTTTGTAGAGCGTTTTCATAGTGTCGCAGTGACTAAGCGAGACAGATATCTAACTCTTACTTACTTACTTACTTGTCCGGTCTCGGACAACCCCGGGGGGTCAGGGACCTTACAAATCGAAGATAACATATTTCGCCAACCAGTTCGATCTCTTGCTTTATTTCTCCAGTTGGCAATACCAAGTGTACGCAGGGATTCGTCAACCTGTTCCCTCCAGCGGAGTCTTGGTCTTCCTATTTTTCCTTCAAGTTCGGTTTCGAAAACCCTTCGTGCTGGTTCGTCTTCATCCATTCTACTGACATGGCCTAGCCAGCGCAATCGAGTTATTTTGATCCGCTTAATTATGTCAATGTCAGGATGAAGCTCATACAGCTCATGGTTCATGCGTCGCCGATACTCGCCGTTGTGCACTATAGAGCCATAAATTTTTCGTAGTATTTTTCTCTCGAAGACTCCAACAAATGTTTCGTCTGCTTGCGATAAGACCCAGGATTCTGCACCATAAAGCAAGACATGTTGTATGAGAGTCTGGTATAACTGGATTTTCATCATTCGAGAGAGGACTTTGTCTCTAAAGTACTTGCTTAGCCCAAAATAACATCTTTTCGCAAGCACAATTCTCCGATTGATCCCAAGGCTGACATTGTTGTTTTTGTTTACGGCAGATCCGAGGTATATACATTCGTCCACTACCTCGAAGTTATATCGGTTATCGACGTTCACGCTTTGGTCTAATCGAGTGGAGGCCCTGTCCGTTGAAACCATTATTTTTGTCTTGTCCTCATTTACCGTCAGAAACACCTTTGCTGACTCCTTCTCAATTCTCGAAAAACCCGCAGAAACTTCTCTAATTGTGCGCCCAATGATATCTATATCATCAACTTACGCGAGCAGCATGTGACTTTTGCTGCTAATGGTTTTAGTCATGTTGACTGCAGCTTTTGTCATAATGATCTCCATTAAGATGTTAAAGAGATCGCACGATAGTGTGTCGCCTTGCCTGAGGCCTCGCTTGGTTTCGAAAGGTTCGGTAAAATCCTTACCAACTTTCACTGCGGATTTGGTGTTCGTCAAGGTCATCTTGCAAAGGCGTATGAGTTTTGCAGAAATACCAAGCTCAGACATTGCTTCATAGAGTTTCTCCCGTATCGGACTATCGAAGGCCGCGTTATAATCGATAAATCAGGGATACCCAAGTAGCCTTGTAGATGTACTTATGCTGGAATGATTTTTGCCGCGGTAAAGTCAATCAGTCTCATACCGTTGTCGGAACTGTTAGCATGTAGACTGAAATTGTCAATAGTTGGATGAAACACATTCGCCCTGCCTACTTTAGCATTAAAATCTACAGCGGTCATACGTCTCCTCTAGGATCTCATATAAAATGTCTTTGGCATCATCATCTTTCTCTTCTGTCGGGGCATGCATACAAATAAGGGAAATATAAAAATATTTCGCTTTTATGCGGATTATGGTTATACGTTCACTCACAGGATTGAACCTAGAGACTAGATGTTGCAGTCTCTTGCCAACTACAAATCCGCAACCAAATTCATGTTTTTTCTCATGGCAACTACTGTTGTATATGTCGCAGTTTCTTTTTCCTGTGCAGCCATGTCCTGTCCATCGCATTTCCTGGATAGCGGTAATGCCAGCCTTATAACTTTCGTGGACATCTGCCAATTGGATACTTGCACCGGATCTATATAGAGTTCTTACATTCCAAGGGCATATCCGTAAATCGTGGTCCTTATAACGTTTGCGGGGATCGTCAACAAAAAACACGGGTTGTTTATGTTTTCTTGTTCGTTTATGTATTTTCACTGTCATTATGATCGGTGGCGGAAGGCAAACCCAGTCCCAGATCAAACTCACGTGCTCAAGTACTAGGGCCGCGCACACCAACCATTGCAACCGACCGACACGATGGTTGTCAACTGATTAGTCTAGGATTTTTTTTGTTATGCCTTTCAAGATTCATTCTATTTTCTAAACAATTTTCAGTTGCCCATTGTTGCAAAAGAGGTCATATATCATTCTCTTCATGTAATGCTGAGGCTTACGTTGCAACTGGCTACCGCTTCGCCACATAGTGCGAATAAATGCGGGATAAATCATAAATTATTTTACGAAGGCTTTACTGAGCTATTTACGATTTACGGTATTTATTTATTGCAATTAAGTTATTTGAATTCATTTGTTGAAGTTTAGAAAAATGTATTGAAGCAAAATTTTTAATTCTATAAAAATTATGATTTCACTTCATAAATTTTAAATTTTATCAAATCTAATTATACAATTATTAGGTATTTCATCTCCCTTTTACAATTCCAGGAATTTAATCTTCATTCATACAAAATTTTTTAATTTTCTTGTCACTACTGCGGACTACACCCTCGCATGATTTTCCATATAGCAAGAGTCCTTTAAACTCTACTATGCCTTAAGTGTTAAGCCCCATGAGATTTGAATTTTATGAACGTACTAAGTATGAACGTAGAGAAGGAACGTGATGTTGTGGCAATATTGACATTATCTTTCCGGCCTCGTCACATACTCGAGGCTTTTTTCAGGCTGGTAGTATTTTTCTTTGTAAGGCGACGTTTATTTTGGTTTAAATTGATTTTTCTTCTCTTTATGTTATGTCCTTAAAATTATCTAAAGATATGTAATTGTAGGTAGAGAAGAAAGCCTAGGGCTCTCGTTGTTTAAATTATCTTAAATTTAAATTGAATTTAGCGTCAGAGTATTTTGTGTAAAGGACATTTTCATATTTATCTTCAATACAGCGACAGTATTACGGTATGAATGTTTGGTTTATAACAGGGTGCGCATTGGCCAAAGTTGAATGTTGCTCCCGCCTCGCGAGATGAATTTAAGATTGTGTTTTTTGAAAAAAATCGTCAAAACAAACAAGTCGCTACAAAAATCTTATTGCTGGACCTCGTTGAGAGGCATCTACCAACAAATCCATTCAACATTTCATATAGAAATGTGTTGATAGATGCTTCAGAAATAGATCAAAAATTGCATTAATTTGGTAATTGGATGCTCTGTCTCGGAGTTATTCCCATATTTGTATTTAAGGAATATTTTTATGTTGGCGATTTTTTAAAAAAAATTTACCACAAACTCATCTTTATCCAAACCCCCTCAGAAACCCTAAAAATGTATTTATATTTGCAATCGATCGCACCCTTGCCGATATATTTTTGTCCTTGTTAATTTCATTCATATCCGAAATTTTCCGAAAATATCTACATCGGGGTGAAAACGTCTAAGTAAAAAAAATAATTTTTGATTTGCACGATAATGTTTTTGTGTTTGCAAATTTGTGAGCTCGTCTCGCGGAAGAGCTTAAACGAACCCTGGTTTATAATGACGATATTATGAATTTTTGCCAAATTTATTTATTTACGACACAGAGGATAAAGTTTTATATGCGACACCTGCCTCCAGTAGGACTACACGCAACCGTCTTGGTTTTTAATTGAGGCAAACAAAAATCCATGATACTTGCAACTTTACCTCATTACGAGAGGCTCAAGAATTCCACCATCGAATGTAGACGCAGTTGTAACGATGACATCTACATGTATACACGATGTAAATACATAGAACTCGTAGTCACACAGCATTATATGTGTATCTACAATTGATTGCTTACACACAGGGTGGCAAGACTGAATTCACACAAATTCGAAAAGTAATTAAATACTTTGTTTTGTTATATTGACAATTTTATAACCATCAATTGCAACTACAGCCCAGACTATCTAGTAGAGTGTTTAAATCTGAAACCGATTAACCGTCGAAACCGGTTAAACGGCTTTTATGGTATAACCGTGTGCCGGATTTAAAAAAAAACAAATTTTCGAATAAACTGGAAACAGGTTACTTGACATCGCTTAACCGGCTTTTACTCAACTTGTGTTAAATACCGTTTAAAAATTTGACTAGAAGTGGTATGATTTTCAAATAGCACTGACTTTTTGGAATAATTTCAATTATTATTTTATTTTCAAATATAATTTTTGTTTTTATTTAATTAAGATTTTAAACAATGACTGAAATGAATTCATTTCAATTCAGTTCATTTCAATTCATTTCAATTTAATTCAATTCAATTAAGTTCAATTCAATTTAGTTCAATTCAATTCACTTCAATTCAATAGAATTCGGTCCATTTCAGTTCAATTCAATTCAAGTCAAGTCAAGTCAAGTCAAGTCAAGTCAAGTCAAGTCAAGTCAAGTCAAGTCAAGTCAAGTCAAGTCAAGTCAAGTCAAGTCAAGTCAAGTCAAGTCAAGTCAAGTCAAGTCAAGTCAAGTCAAGTCAAGTCAAGTCAAGTCAAGTCAAGTCAAGTCAAGTCAAGTCAAGTCAAGTCAAGTCAAGTCAAGTCAAGTCAAGTCAAGTCAAGTCAAGTCAAGTCAAGTCAAGTCAAGTCAAGTCAAGTCAAGTCAAGTCAAGTCAATTCAATTCAAGTCAAGTCAAGTCAAGTCAAGTCAAGTCAAGTCAAGTCAAGTCAAGTCAAGTCAAGTCAAGTCAAGTCAAGTCAAGTCAAGTCAAGTCAAGTCAAGTCAAGTCAAGTCAAGTCAAGTCAAGTCAAGTCAAGTCAAGTCAAGTCAAGTCAAGTCAAGTCAAGTCAAGTCAAGTCAAGTCAAGTCAAGTCAAGTCAAGTCAAGTCAAGTCAAGTCAAGTCAAGTCAAGTCAAGTCAAGTCAAGTCAAGTCAAGTCAAGTCAATTCAAGTCAATTCAAGTCAATTCAAGTCAATTCAAGTCAATTCAAGTCAAGTCAAGTCAAGTCAAGTCAAGTCAAGTCAAGTCAAGTCAAGTCAAGTCAAGTCAAGTCAAGTCAAGTCAAGTCAAGTCAAGTCAAGTCAAGTCAATTCAAGTCAATTCAAGTCAATTCAAGTCAATTCAAGTCAAGTCAAGTCAAGTCAAGTCAAGTCAAGTCAAGTCAAGTCAAGTCAAGTCAAGTCAAGTCAAGTCAAGTCAAGTCAAGTCAAGTCAAGTCAAGTCAAGTCAAGTCAAGTCAAGTCAAGTCAAGTCAAGTCAAGTCAAGTCAAGTCAAGTCAAGTCAAGTCAAGTCAAGTCAAGTCAAGTCAAGTCAAGTCAAGTCAAGTCAAGTCAAGTCAAGTCAAGTCAAGTCAAGTCAAGTCAAGTCAAGTCAAGTCAAGTCAAGTCAAGTCAAGTCAAGTCAAGTCAAGTCAAGTCAAGTCAAGTCAAGTCAAGTCAAGTCAAGTCAAGTCAAGTCAAGTCAAGTCAAGTCAAGTCAAGTCAAGTCAAGTCAAGTCAAGTCAAGTCAAGTCAAGTCAAGTCAAGTCGAGTCGAGTCGAGTCAAGTCGAGTCAAGTCAAGTCAAGTCAAGTCAAGTCAAGTCAAGTCAAGTCAAGTCAAGTCAAGTCAAGTCAAGTCAAGTCAAGTCAAGTCAAGTCAAGTCAAGTCAAGTCAAGTCAAGTCAAGTCAAGTCAAGTCAAGTCAAGTCAAGTCAAGTCAAGTCAAGTCAAGTCAAGTCAAGTCAAGTCAAGTCAAGTCAAGTCAAGTCAAGTCAAGTCAAGTCAAGTCAAGTCAATCAAGTCAAGTCAAGTCAAGTCAAGTCAAGTCAAGTCAAGTCAAGTCAAGTCAAGTCAAGTCAAGTCAAGTCAAGTCAAGTCAAGTCAAGTCAAGTCAAGTCAAGTCAAGTCAAGTCAAGTCAAGTCAAGTCAAGTCAAGTCAAGTCAAGTCAAGTCAAGTCAAGTCAAGTCAAGTCAAGTCAAGTCAAGTCAAGTCAAGTCAAGTCAAGTCAAGTCAAGTCAAGTCAAGTCAAGTCAAGTCAAGTCAAGTCAAGTCAAGTCAAGTCAAGTCAAGTCAAGTCAAGTCAAGTCAAGTCAAGTCAAGTCAAGTCAAGTCAAGTCAAGTCAAGTCAAGTCAAGTCAAGTCAAGTCAAGTCAAGTCAAGTCAAGTCAAGTCAAGTCAAGTCAAGTCAAGTCAAGTCAAGTCAAGTCAAGTCAAGTCAAGTCAAGTCAAGTCAAGTCAAGTCAAGTCAAGTCAAGTCGAGTCAAGTCGAGTCAAGTCAAGTCAAGTCAAGTCAAGTCAAGTCAAGTCAAGTCAAGTCAAGTCAAGTCAAGTCAAGTCAAGTCAAGTCAAGTCAAGTCAAGTCAAGTCAAGTCAAGTCAAGTCAAGTCAAGTCAAGTCAAGTCAAGTCAAGTCAAGTCAAGTCAAGTCAAGTCAAGTCAAGTCAAGTCAAGTCAAGTCAAGTCAAGTCAAGGTCAAGTCAAGTCAAGTCAAGTCAAGTCAAGTCAAGTCAAGTCAAGTCAAGTCAAGTCAAGTCAAGTCAAGTCAAGTCAAGTCAAGTCAAGTCAAGTCAAGTCAAGTCAAGTCAAGTCAAGTCAAGTCAAGTCAAGTCAAGTCAAGTCAAGTCAAGTCAAGTCAAGTCAAGTCAAGTCAAGTCAAGTCAAGTCAAGTCAAGTCAAGTCAAGTCAAGTCAAGTCAAGTCAAGTCAAGTCAAGTCAAGTCAAGTCAAGTCAAGTCAAGTCAAGTCAAGTCAAGTCAAGTCAAGTCAAGTCAAGTCAAGTCAAGTCAAGTCAAGTCAAGTCAAGTCAAGTCAAGTCAAGTCAAGTCAAGTCAAGTCAAGTCAAGTCAAGTCAAGTCAAGTCAAGTCAAGTCAAGTCAAGTCAAGTCAAGTCAAGTCAAGTCAAGTCAAGTCAAGTCAAGTCAAGTCAAGTCAAGTCAAGTCAAGTCAAGTCAAGTCAAGTCAAGTCAAGTCAAGTCAAGTCAAGTCAAGTCAAGTCAAGTCAAGTCAAGTCAAGTCAAGTCAAGTCAAGTCAAGTCAAGTCAAGTCAAGTCAAGTCAAGTCAAGTCAAGTCAAGTCAAGTCAAGTCAAGTCAAGTCAAGTCAAGTCAAGTCAAGTCAAGTCAAGTCAAGTCAAGTCAAGTCAAGTCAAGTCAAGTCAAGTCAAGTCAAGTCAAGTCAAGTCAAGTCAAGTCAAGTCAAGTCAAGTCAAGTCAAGTCAAGTCAAGTCAAGTCAAGTCAAGTCAAGTCAAGTCAAGTCAAGTCAAGTCAAGTCAAGTCAAGTCAAGTCAAGTCAAGTCAAGTCAAGTCAAGTCAAGTCAAGTCAAGTCAAGTCAAGTCAAGTCAAGTCAAGTCAAGTCAAGTCAAGTCAAGTCAAGTCAAGTCAAGTCAAGTCAAGTCAAGTCAAGTCAAGTCAAGTCAAGTCAAGTCAAGTCAAGTCAAGTCAAGTCAAGTCAAGTCAAGTCAAGTCAAGTCAAGTCAAGTCAAGTCAAGTCAAGTCAAGTCAAGTCAAGTCAAGTCAAGTCAAGTCAAGTCAAGTCAAGTCAAGTCAAGTCAAGTCAAGTCAAGTCAAGTCAAGTCAAGTCAAGTCAAGTCAAGTCAAGTCAAGTCAAGTCAAGTCAAGTCAAGTCAAGTCAAGTCAAGTCAAGTCAAGTCAAGTCAAGTCAAGTCAAGTCAAGTCAAGTCAAGTCAAGTCAAGTCAAGTCAAGTCAAGTCAAGTCAAGTCAAGTCAAGTCAAGTCAAGTCAAGTCAAGTCAAGTCAAGTCAAGTCAAGTCAAGTCAAGTCAAGTCAAGTCAAGTCAAGTCAAGTCAAGTCAAGTCAAGTCAAGTCAAGTCAAGTCAAGTCAAGTCAAGTCAAGTCAAGTCAAGTCAAGTCAAGTCAAGTCAAGTCAAGTCAAGTCAAGTCAAGTCAAGTCAAGTCAAGTCAAGTCAAGTCAAGTCAAGTCAAGTCAAGTCAATTCAAGTCAATTCAAGTCAAGTCAAGTCAAGTCAAGTCAAGTCAAGTCAAGTCAATTCAATTCAATTCAGTTCAGTTCAATTGACCTACAAAATTGTCGCTTGGTGACATTTTTCGAGTGATAGCTCAAACGAGAGCTATGCATGGTGCTGCGAAATAGTTCGAGGATTCTTGTAGAGTAGTAGCCCATCCGAGATCTAACTGCCCTCGGGGTTGTCAAACTTGTGGAGATTCGATCTTGTCTAAACTCACTTCGAAGGCTGCATATACAGGCGCGTGAAATGAATAAATGTGGCCGTCGGTGGTGCAATGGTTAGTTTGCGCGGCTCTTGTGCATGAGAACGTGGATTCGATCCCTGCTCCGACCACCTTACATTTCTTTCAACGACGGTCATCGGTTGCCGTCTATCGCATCATTAAAACTGACTTCGAACGTCGGGTTTATACAAGATATACTTGCGATTTCAGGCAAATTATGTTTACTGATGAATCTCGACAAGAATCTGAACTGGTTACCAGAGTTCAAAGCGGTCATCATTACAATTCTGAGAGGAGAAGGTGGGGAGTCGTCTATGACAAGATTACTAAGCTGCTCCAATTTTCCGACGTAGTAGCCAAAACTTCGGTGTTGAAAGGTCCACGAGTTAGTCCATACGGCAGAAATCCTCAGGCGTGGTGAAATCCCAATTTACCAAACATTATCTCGACGAATGACGAGTCGTCTAATAGGCCAGACCTGAATCTTTTGGAATATAAGTTGTGGGCGATTGCTTGCACTACTCATCGCTAAAATTTATAATTTCTAAAACTCGTTCTTATCCGGACAGTTTAAATGCCTAGTATTTCCGTAAGTTCTGGTACACTGTCATTTCGCGATAACCGTGTACCGGAACTTACGAAAATACTAAGTATAGTGACAATTGATATTCCTTTAGAGATGTACCGATGTACTCTTCGCCTGCCATTTATACCCTTGCATAGTTTAAATCTGTCCCTTATTCCTCCTATAGAGTTTTTTGAACTTTCACCAACCGCAAAGGGACCAAATACACTCGAACATAAATAAACAACTAAATGAAATTTCCGTATTTTGTGTTCACGTGATTTAATGTGATAAGTCACATGGCTGGGAAAACCGTAACGAAAAACTATTACAAATGTCAGGTTTTCATTAATACAACAACGTGTGGATGAAAAGGCGAGACAGAGAAAGAGATTGAGGGAGAGTTCGAACCCTCCTCCTGACACAGCGTCGTCACTGCTTTTACCGAATCCAGTGTAGTTAAATATATATGCATGTGGTTGTTGTTGTCGTTTTCCCTTACTTTCATAATTATTATGCCAATTGTTTTTCCAATAACAATTACAAAAGGACAATAAGGATACGTTTTGGTAAAATGAGTTCATTCATTTATCCATTCCGTCGTCATTCATTGACGCAGGAGGGGGGTTGTGTGCACAGCCCATTTTGTTATTTCGTTAATATTTGTTCTCTTTGTAATTTAATGCTGTGAGAAATTAAGGCAGGCCAATGACTGCCAGAGAAAGGACTACCGCAGAAAGAGAAGCATGGAGAGAGTGTGTGACACTAAACGAGGGTGAAAGTATAACAAAGGACATGTAAGGACTTGGCAGGCGTCCGGGGCTATAAGAAAGCCAAGTTGATATTGCGGTTTTTTGTGACAGACGCGTGTTAATAGATGGTGTTTATGCATACAACCGCCGCTCGTTCTCCCCGCAAGGATATTTCTGTTACAACAGGGTGAGAAAATATACTTTACATGGTAAACTAGTACAACTAATGCGGAAGTCGATTTAAAGGGTTACAAGGAATCGGCAGTCAGCAAAGTGACAACGTCAATATACAACTGCAAAAACACTAAATGTTTTCGGGAGGGGGTGGAATTGCTTTGGGGGGAGGAATGCCAAGAAAATGATGGCAAATCACTTAAGTGTTGTTCAGTCTTTTTTAGTTACTACCCCTTCAGATCCCGGCATTCGAATGGTACTTGAAAATGTTGCTACTCATTCACGCAATTAACTTTATGCACGGTTTATCACAATTCAACTCACTTCCTTCGCAAACTCTTGAATCTTGGTGTGTCCTTAGAGACTACGATATGTGTTCGTGTCTTTAAGTTGTTGCGTTTTTCTAAAGAGTTTACTGTAGAATTCTTTATGCCTGAAATTGGGTGTAACATATATTTTATCCGTTGTAAGGTTTTGGTGGAAAGAAAATTGCTGATGGGGCAATACATATTATTGGCTGCACTGAAAAAGATGATTCATCAAAGGCAGCCAAAGTAGAAATTTCATCACCACAAAGTAAATATTCATTACAGCTATGAAAATACAATTCGACAATTATATTGTTGGTGCAATGAACATTTACGTTGGGCCAATTTCTTCAATCAATTTGTATAATATTCGTTCTACATTTGTATAAACAACGTAATTATTAACTGCTCCAACGACGAAATAGTAGGCCGCATGAAACTGTTCATTACTGCCAACACTGTGGCAAATAATTTTCAACGTAAACTGAATTCTGACGACAGTTTTTTCTGTGTGGTGTATGGTAGGATATACCTGCTTCACGGTAGCAGAAGGAACCAATGGCATTATAGGGAACCTAACGTACCTACCCTACTTTAAGGAATAGGTTCATATAAAATGACCTAACAATTCAGATTTTGTCGTTGGTACAATGAATATTTAACTTTTGGCGATGAATTCATGTGTCTCTTCATTTTTGATGAAAATATTCGTCAAAGTGGCACAGCATTTTTCAGTGTAGCGACATTTGTCAGTTACACCAAGCGAATATGCAAGAAGAATTTTCGTTTCTTATACTCTTACTATCTTGCAGTCCTCCTCCAGAGAAATACTTATTCTTAGGTTAGGCCGACGGTAGTGTAATGGCTAGTGTGCGCTGCTCTTGTGCATGAGAACGTGGGTTCGGTCCCTGCTCATTTCCTTCGACGACGGCCACCTCGTTTAGTGATGGCGACTCTATCGAGTACTTTGCCATGAAAAAGCTTCTCAAAAATACAGTTTGGAACCGGTGTAAAACTGTAGATCCCAATCAGTGAGTGAATAATTAGAAAGCGCACAGCTCACTGGTTGTGAGAAGCAATACCCAATCCCTTCATGGGATGCAATGGGAAACGTGTTTTTTTAGGTTGGGTTAGCTAGAAGTCCAATGAGGATCGTTTTAATACCACGGTACGTCATGATCTGTCCCCATCGTAGAACGCTTTTAATTGACCTAGTGCAGTTAAGGAACATTCATGCCAGATGTTTCCTCATTTCAGTGTTCCAAGATGTGGCGGAATCTGAGAGGTTTATGAGTCACTGACGAAACATTTTCTGTGATACACAAAAGGCTCCTAAGGATATTCAACTTAACTCCCTGAATGTCTGTTAGATCCAAAAAGGAGTAAGGTCCTCAATATTGCCTCCTAGTGGCACAGTAGAGCGGACAGAAACATTAGAGACCATCATCGATAGAAATGAAAGGGGGCTAGTGCGGGAATCTAACCTCCGTCCTGATGTACATGAGTCGCACACGCTAATCAGAGCATCATTTTGTCTAGGATATAAAATTTGTAAATAAGTTTTAGATTTCAACTACTGAATTTAAATTTCAATTGATGTTTTCTTTTAAATTTCAACCGATGTCTTTTAAATTTGAAGTGATGTTTTAAATTTAAATTGATGTTTCATATTTCAATTGATTAAATCTTAATAGATGTATTTTAAATATCAACTGATGCGTTTAAAATTGCAATTGCTATCTTACAAATCAATTGAAGTTGATGTTTTTAAAATTTAATTGATGTATTTCAAACTTCAAATAGAATTATGAAATTTCAATTGATGTATTTATTTCAAATTTCAAATAGAATTTTTAAATGTAAATTAATTTTTTTAAATTTCAATTGAAAATCGCGTAATTTGAAGCCATCCGTGAGGAAACCTAAATACTTGTTATTGCCTTGGATGATTCCATTCCAGTGTTATCTATCTGGGATATGAGTGGATGCGTTTCTCTCAAATGTAGACGTCAAACCTTCTCTCAAACGACGTGTCATGTCGTCCATTTCTAACGTTGATTACATCAGATTCCTTGAACTCGTTCCATGACTATAGAAACTAATGATTCATCACGACGAATATTATATGCGGAATACTGATTTAGTCTTGACAGATGAAGGATAACCCTAAGTCCTAATCAAAGATCACCCGTGATACACGCCTAGGAAAATGTTGTTCTTCAAAAACAATACAATTACAATATAAACTATTTTTACATTAACCGTTTTTATTTGGGGAAATGTTTCAACCGCTATGGCCAACGTTGAATATACATTCCATGATCCTGGGAACTGGTACTTCATCACGAGTAATGCCATAGGGACGTAGTCGTGACGAAAGATAAATTCTAAGCCCTAAGTAAAGATCACGCGTGAAACATGCATAGGAAGTGTTCCTTCCCACAAATGAAATTTTATATAACTAAACTTCGGTTGAGAAGTTTACAACAATATAAACGATTTTTTTGTTTGGGGGAGACACTTCAACTGTTGCGGTCAACGTTAACTATACGTATCCAAATAACTATTTTTGCGGCAAACAAACATCAAACGCTATTTTTCTTTGCATGCACTTCTGGACGTTTGTCTTCAGCCTCGGGTAAGGAGATTTTCCAGAGAAAGTCACGAAACGACAATGACGCAGAGCAAACTATAATTATAAGTATATAGACGCAACTATACCTTCATTGGCTGTAATGGGAATACATATACGAGTACACGCAAAAAAATGGCCCCAGCCACATATTGCAGGAACCATGCCCATGTTTGCAAGCATTGTTTTCATGAATTGAAGATCTGCTGGTTTTTTTATTTCTTTGTTGAATGTAACGTTTTTGTTTTCAGCAGTTTTCCACAAATAAAGCCACATTTGGGACACAAAAATATATATTTTAACCTATTAATAGTTGTATCGCCAGCTTGTAATATTGAATAGCAAACACCATGTGTTTGGATACAAGTACACTATATTTGCGACACGTTATATTTCTATCCAAACCACAAAAAAAATACAAATTTTTCAGCTTGTAAATATATATAAACTATATTCGGGGATATCCCTCCTCTCCTTAGAAAACTTCTCTCGGTTACAATGATCGAAAGGAACATTGTATATAAATTGGAGCCACTTTCGCTTATACAGGCCATCTTAGGAAGTCATCCACTGTGTGGTAGTCATCCACTGTAACCTGACAGTTTCACTCTCATTGCCGCTCAGTTTCAGTTTCTGAGGACAAAGTAGTCGTATCCCAGCTTCAGCAGGACATTTTTTTAAACTATGGAAAAATTTCCACATCTTCAATAAGTCACACTTTTTAAAGGGAACATTTGTCTCTCATGGAAAAAATTGATAGTCCTTCTAACATTCAGTATCTAAACCTCACCCCCATGGACTTTTTACGACCCCTAATAAAAAATATGTAAAAGGGAATTAAAGAATATTAGAGCGACAATAAAAAAACGCGGGTGATATATTGGAAATCATTTAAATTCCACAACAAGACTCGACTCGACAATCGATAGATGATTCTGCCACCACCCACTGAGAGAAGGGTATTAGCTCATATGGAAGATATATGAATGTCGAGGCATTACTGGCCGTGTGGCAGTTTATGCCTGCCATGAAAGAGGCAGTGACAGAGTTATTGGAACTCTGTTGGTGGTGATGGTGGTGGTGGCACTGTCACTGTCACTGGCGTTTACTCAAGTGCTTTCAAATGTCTTTTCCCTGGCAATTGGTTTGTTTAGCGTGTGCCTGTCTGTCCGTTTATACTTCGTCTATCTCAATGTCTGACTTTTATGTCTTCACTTCATACTCGTGTAAGATGAAACTATGAAGAGGAGGAAGAGAAGATAATGTTAAAGATGTAGATGCTGTTCGTGAGGATGATGTTGTGGACCATGACGATGATGATGTATATGACTCTGATGTTTATTTACATTAAGTGGGATTTCTTATGTTAATTTTCTGGAATAATTTGCCCCATCATCTATTTTAAATATCTCCATACACCCTTCCTCGCCATAAGGTCGTCGCCGCCACTTAAAAACAGGCATGACATTGTACATCCTGGCGTTGTCACTTTAAGTTCATCACAATGACAACGCGACAAACATTTAGCATTTAAATTGTATTCCTGCTTTTGTCATTTTTGACAAATTACTAATGTTCTCTCTCACATTATACATTTTCCACTTTTCCACCGTAAAACGAAACGAAAGTCAAATTTCTCTGGTCATTCGTGGAATCAAACACCAAAGGAACTGATTGTACTCATTCCCCTGAGGTTCTACATTGTGAAGTAAGGGGTGGTGTGTTTCGAAGGAAGTGTAGAATTTCGAGTCATGTCAATTAATTAATTGTCAAAATCTTGTGGTTTCAAATTTAATAAACACAAATGAAATGGTGACAAATGTCTTTTTGGGGGGGTGAGGGGCAGGGACATCTTATACAGCTGATGTCCATGATTGGAAAATGCCAAGGTTCATGAATTTGTTGGCAGATGATAAGATTACAATCGGACGAGGAAACAATTATTTTTCCAAAATATTAATAATGTCACGCCCAAAGCGGTAGAATTGGCGCTATGCATCATTGGAGTGGGCGAGGATCTTAAGAGACAAGTGCACAAAATGCTCACAAGGAGACGTGAGGCACACCTGAAGGTGGGTTCTTGTGTCCACTTCTATTGAAACTTGCACAAAATGTAATACTGAGTACTCTCAAAAATGC
Source organism: Phaonia tiefii (assembly GCA_963931995.1). Lineage (NCBI taxonomy): Eukaryota > Metazoa > Arthropoda > Insecta > Diptera > Muscidae > Phaonia > Phaonia tiefii. The sequence continues at coordinate 842 of CAWVPJ010000004.1, read as the reverse complement.
AGGTGGGACGAGGTGCCAATAGTGGTAAGGGGTAACTACTGCAGTATCCCAAAGCAAAATCCTCCAGGGTAACTTACCTCGTTACCGACTTGATACTTTTTATCCTGAGGTAAAATATACTCCCCATAAAAGCTGTCAAGAACCTGGATTTTTCTTCGGTCAGCAAATAGCCTGCCGGTTATTCAATGGAACTATACAGTCGAGGTGAGCCAAGAATTACACAAAAAAATCTTCTACGCCGTAACGAATACTCCCAAGTGAGCTACCGAGAAAAATTCATCGCCTCAACTCAAATATTCATTGCAGCAATGACAAATTTCTTACAACCGACGATTTTGTCGTTGCTTTAATGAATATTTGCCTTGTGACGATAAATTAATACGTTAGATCACTTGCAATGCAACTATTTGTCAATGTTACGAAGCTTTATTCAGTTGAAGGTTCAATGAATGGATCAAAGGTGTTCTGCGATCCACTTCCACTGATGCACTGATTGTTATGTTTGCTGACGGTGGATATTATAGGGCAGACGAATGTTTCTATATATTAACCATCAGTTTAAGGACACCTGTCACAATGGAACATGATAGGAGCCACTCTTGAGACACTGTTAAGAGAAACTGGTGATCCAAGACTGTTTTGGATGGAATGCGGACGTTGAATAGCTTGCGGAGAATGCAGCAATGAAAAGTTTCCTACATCCGACAATTTTGTTTTTAAATCCAAGAATATTTACGTTGTGGCGATGACTCTGTTTGAAGCTTATTTTCAGTGTAGGGTGCAGAAAATGGAGATGATGTGCATCAAAGTTGCTCTGCGACCCACTTCTATTGATCCAGTGA
>CAWVPJ010000003.1:0-17795 GCA_963931995.1 Phaonia tiefii | reverse complement strand
AGTCAAAGTCAAGTCAAAGTCAAGTCAAAGTCAAGTCAAAGTCAAGTCAAAGTCAAGTCAAAGTCAAGTCAAAGTCAAGTCAAAGTCAAGTCAAAGTCAAGTCAAAGTCAAGTCAAAGTCAAGTCAAAGTCAAGTCAAAGTCAAGTCAAAGTCAAGTCAAAGTCAAGTCAAAGTCAAGTCAAAGTCAAGTCAAAGTCAAGTCAAAGTCAAGTCAAAGTCAAGTCAAAGTCAAGTCAAAGTCAAGTCAAAGTCAAGTCAAAGTCAAGTCAAAGTCAAGTCAAAGTCAAGTCAAAGTCAAGTCAAAGTCAAGTCAAAGTCAAGTCAAAGTCAAGTCAAAGTCAAGTCAAAGTCAAGTCAAAGTCAAGTCAAAGTCAAGTCAAAGTCAAGTCAAAGTCAAGTCAAAGTCAAGTCAAAGTCAAGTCAAAGTCAAGTCAAAGTCAAGTCAAAGTCAAGTCAAAGTCAAGTCAAAGTCAAGTCAAAGTCAAGTCAAAGTCAAGTCAAAGTCAAGTCAAAGTCAAGTCAAAGTCAAGTCAAAGTCAAGTCAAAGTCAAGTCAAAGTCAAGTCAAAGTCAAGTCAAAGTCAAGTCAAAGTCAAGTCAAAGTCAAGTCAAAGTCAAGTCAAAGTCAAGTCAAAGTCAAGTCAAAGTCAAGTCAAAGTCAAGTCAAAGTCAAGTCAAAGTCAAGTCAAAGTCAAGTCAAAGTCAAGTCAAAGTCAAGTCAAAGTCAAGTCAAAGTCAAGTCAAAGTCAAGTCAAAGTCAAGTCAAAGTCAAGTCAAAGTCAAGTCAAAGTCAAGTCAAAGTCAAGTCAAAGTCAAGTCAAAGTCAAGTCAAAGTCAAGTCAAAGTCAAGTCAAAGTCAAGTCAAAGTCAAGTCAAAGTCAAGTCAAAGTCAAGTCAAAGTCAAGTCAAAGTCAAGTCAAAGTCAAGTCAAAGTCAAGTCAAAGTCAAGTCAAAGTCAAGTCAAAGTCAAGTCAAAGTCAAGTCAAAGTCAAGTCAAAGTCAAGTCAAAGTCAAGTCAAAGTCAAGTCAAAGTCAAGTCAAAGTCAAGTCAAAGTCAAGTCAAAGTCAAGTCAAAGTCAAGTCAAAGTCAAGTCAAAGTCAAGTCAAAGTCAAGTCAAAGTCAAGTCAAAGTCAAGTCAAAGTCAAGTCAAAGTCAAGTCAAAGTCAAGTCAAAGTCAAGTCAAAGTCAAGTCAAAGTCAAGTCAAAGTCAAGTCAAAGTCAAGTCAAAGTCAAGTCAAAGTCAAGTCAAAGTCAAGTCAAAGTCAAGTCAAAGTCAAGTCAAAGTCAAGTCAAAGTCAAGTCAAAGTCAAGTCAAAGTCAAGTCAAAGTCAAGTCAAAGTCAAGTCAAAGTCAAGTCAAAGTCAAGTCAAAGTCAAGTCAAAGTCAAGTCAAAGTCAAGTCAAAGTCAAGTCAAAGTCAAGTCAAAGTCAAGTCAAAGTCAAGTCAAAGTCAAGTCAAAGTCAAGTCAAAGTCAAGTCAAAGTCAAGTCAAAGTCAAGTCAAAGTCAAGTCAAAGTCAAGTCAAAGTCAAGTCAAAGTCAAGTCAAAGTCAAGTCAAAGTCAAGTCAAAGTCAAGTCAAAGTCAAGTCAAAGTCAAGTCAAAGTCAAGTCAAAGTCAAGTCAAAGTCAAGTCAAAGTCAAGTCAAAGTCAAGTCAAAGTCAAGTCAAAGTCAAGTCAAAGTCAAGTCAAAGTCAAGTCAAAGTCAAGTCAAAGTCAAGTCAAAGTCAAGTCAAAGTCAAGTCAAAGTCAAGTCAAAGTCAAGTCAAAGTCAAGTCAAAGTCAAGTCAAAGTCAAGTCAAAGTCAAGTCAAAGTCAAGTCAAAGTCAAGTCAAAGTCAAGTCAAAGTCAAGTCAAAGTCAAGTCAAAGTCAAGTCAAAGTCAAGTCAAAGTCAAGTCAAAGTCAAGTCAAAGTCAAGTCAAAGTCAAGTCAAAGTCAAGTCAAAGTCAAGTCAAAGTCAAGTCAAAGTCAAGTCAAAGTCAAGTCAAAGTCAAGTCAAAGTCAAGTCAAAGTCAAGTCAAAGTCAAGTCAAAGTCAAGTCAAAGTCAAGTCAAAGTCAAGTCAAAGTCAAGTCAAAGTCAAGTCAAAGTCAAGTCAAAGTCAAGTCAAAGTCAAGTCAAAGTCAAGTCAAAGTCAAGTCAAAGTCAAGTCAAAGTCAAGTCAAAGTCAAGTCAAAGTCAAGTCAAAGTCAAGTCAAAGTCAAGTCAAAGTCAAGTCAAAGTCAAGTCAAAGTCAAGTCAAAGTCAAGTCAAAGTCAAGTCAAAGTCAAGTCAAAGTCAAGTCAAAGTCAAGTCAAAGTCAAGTCAAAGTCAAGTCAAAGTCAAGTCAAAGTCAAGTCAAAGTCAAGTCAAAGTCAAGTCAAAGTCAAGTCAAAGTCAAGTCAAAGTCAAGTCAAAGTCAAGTCAAAGTCAAGTCAAAGTCAAGTCAAAGTCAAGTCAAAGTCAAGTCAAAGTCAAGTCAAAGTCAAGTCAAAGTCAAGTCAAAGTCAAGTCAAAGTCAAGTCAAAGTCAAGTCAAAGTCAAGTCAAAGTCAAGTCAAAGTCAAGTCAAAGTCAAGTCAAAGTCAAGTCAAAGTCAAGTCAAAGTCAAGTCAAAGTCAAGTCAAAGTCAAGTCAAAGTCAAGTCAAAGTCAAGTCAAAGTCAAGTCAAAGTCAAGTCAAAGTCAAGTCAAAGTCAAGTCAAAGTCAAGTCAAAGTCAAGTCAAAGTCAAGTCAAAGTCAAGTCAAAGTCAAGTCAAAGTCAAGTCAAAGTCAAGTCAAAGTCAAGTCAAAGTCAAGTCAAAGTCAAGTCAAAGTCAAGTCAAAGTCAAGTCAAAGTCAAGTCAAAGTCAAGTCAAAGTCAAGTCAAAGTCAAGTCAAAGTCAAGTCAAAGTCAAGTCAAAGTCAAGTCAAAGTCAAGTCAAAGTCAAGTCAAAGTCAAGTCAAAGTCAAGTCAAAGTCAAGTCAAAGTCAAGTCAAAGTCAAGTCAAAGTCAAGTCAAAGTCAAGTCAAAGTCAAGTCAAAGTCAAGTCAAAGTCAAGTCAAAGTCAAGTCAAAGTCAAGTCAAAGTCAAGTCAAAGTCAAGTCAAAGTCAAGTCAAAGTCAAGTCAAAGTCAAGTCAAAGTCAAGTCAAAGTCAAGTCAAAGTCAAGTCAAAGTCAAGTCAAAGTCAAGTCAAAGTCAAGTCAAAGTCAAGTCAAAGTCAAGTCAAAGTCAAGTCAAAGTCAAGTCAAAGTCAAGTCAAAGTCAAGTCAAAGTCAAGTCAAAGTCAAGTCAAAGTCAAGTCAAAGTCAAGTCAAAGTCAAGTCAAAGTCAAGTCAAAGTCAAGTCAAAGTCAAGTCAAAGTCAAGTCAAAGTCAAGTCAAAGTCAAGTCAAAGTCAAGTCAAAGTCAAGTCAAAGTCAAGTCAAAGTCAAGTCAAAGTCAAGTCAAAGTCAAGTCAAAGTCAAGTCAAAGTCAAGTCAAAGTCAAGTCAAAGTCAAGTCAAAGTCAAGTCAAAGTCAAGTCAAAGTCAAGTCAAAGTCAAGTCAAAGTCAAGTCAAAGTCAAGTCAAAGTCAAGTCAAAGTCAAGTCAAAGTCAAGTCAAAGTCAAGTCAAAGTCAAGTCAAAGTCAAGTCAAAGTCAAGTCAAAGTCAAGTCAAAGTCAAGTCAAAGTCAAGTCAAAGTCAAGTCAAAGTCAAGTCAAAGTCAAGTCAAAGTCAAGTCAAAGTCAAGTCAAAGTCAAGTCAAAGTCAAGTCAAAGTCAAGTCAAAGTCAAGTCAAAGTCAAGTCAAAGTCAAGTCAAAGTCAAGTCAAAGTCAAGTCAAAGTCAAGTCAAAGTCAAGTCAAAGTCAAGTCAAAGTCAAGTCAAAGTCAAGTCAAAGTCAAGTCAAAGTCAAGTCAAAGTCAAGTCAAAGTCAAGTCAAAGTCAAGTCAAAGTCAAGTCAAAGTCAAGTCAAAGTCAAGTCAAAGTCAAGTCAAAGTCAAGTCAAAGTCAAGTCAAAGTCAAGTCAAAGTCAAGTCAAAGTCAAGTCAAAGTCAAGTCAAAGTCAAGTCAAAGTCAAGTCAAAGTCAAGTCAAAGTCAAGTCAAAGTCAAGTCAAAGTCAAGTCAAAGTCAAGTCAAAGTCAAGTCAAAGTCAAGTCAAAGTCAAGTCAAAGTCAAGTCAAAGTCAAGTCAAAGTCAAGTCAAAGTCAAGTCAAAGTCAAGTCAAAGTCAAGTCAAAGTCAAGTCAAAGTCAAGTCAAAGTCAAGTCAAAGTCAAGTCAAAGTCAAGTCAAAGTCAAGTCAAAGTCAAGTCAAAGTCAAGTCAAAGTCAAGTCAAAGTCAAGTCAAAGTCAAGTCAAAGTCAAGTCAAAGTCAAGTCAAAGTCAAGTCAAAGTCAAGTCAAAGTCAAGTCAAAGTCAAGTCAAAGTCAAGTCAAAGTCAAGTCAAAGTCAAGTCAAAGTCAAGTCAAAGTCAAGTCAAAGTCAAGTCAAAGTCAAGTCAAAGTCAAGTCAAAGTCAAGTCAAAGTCAAGTCAAAGTCAAGTCAAAGTCAAGTCAAAGTCAAGTCAAAGTCAAGTCAAAGTCAAGTCAAAGTCAAGTCAAAGTCAAGTCAAAGTCAAGTCAAAGTCAAGTCAAAGTCAAGTCAAAGTCAAGTCAAAGTCAAGTCAAAGTCAAGTCAAAGTCAAGTCAAAGTCAAGTCAAAGTCAAGTCAAAGTCAAGTCAAAGTCAAGTCAAAGTCAAGTCAAAGTCAAGTCAAAGTCAAGTCAAAGTCAAGTCAAAGTCAAGTCAAAGTCAAGTCAAAGTCAAGTCAAAGTCAAGTCAAAGTCAAGTCAAAGTCAAGTCAAAGTCAAGTCAAAGTCAAGTCAAAGTCAAGTCAAAGTCAAGTCAAAGTCAAGTCAAAGTCAAGTCAAAGTCAAGTCAAAGTCAAGTCAAAGTCAAGTCAAAGTCAAGTCAAAGTCAAGTCAAAGTCAAGTCAAAGTCAAGTCAAAGTCAAGTCAAAGTCAAGTCAAAGTCAAGTCAAAGTCAAGTCAAAGTCAAGTCAAAGTCAAGTCAAAGTCAAGTCAAAGTCAAGTCAAAGTCAAGTCAAAGTCAAGTCAAAGTCAAGTCAAAGTCAAGTCAAAGTCAAGTCAAAGTCAAGTCAAAGTCAAGTCAAAGTCAAGTCAAAGTCAAGTCAAAGTCAAGTCAAAGTCAAGTCAAAGTCAAGTCAAAGTCAAGTCAAAGTCAAGTCAAAGTCAAGTCAAAGTCAAGTCAAAGTCAAGTCAAAGTCAAGTCAAAGTCAAGTCAAAGTCAAGTCAAAGTCAAGTCAAAGTCAAGTCAAAGTCAAGTCAAAGTCAAGTCAAAGTCAAGTCAAAGTCAAGTCAAAGTCAAGTCAAAGTCAAGTCAAAGTCAAGTCAAAGTCAAGTCAAAGTCAAGTCAAAGTCAAGTCAAAGTCAAGTCAAAGTCAAGTCAAAGTCAAGTCAAAGTCAAGTCAAAGTCAAGTCAAAGTCAAGTCAAAGTCAAGTCAAAGTCAAGTCAAAGTCAAGTCAAAGTCAAGTCAAAGTCAAGTCAAAGTCAAGTCAAAGTCAAGTCAAAGTCAAGTCAAAGTCAAGTCAAAGTCAAGTCAAAGTCAAGTCAAAGTCAAGTCAAAGTCAAGTCAAAGTCAAGTCAAAGTCAAGTCAAAGTCAAGTCAAAGTCAAGTCAAAGTCAAGTCAAAGTCAAGTCAAAGTCAAGTCAAAGTCAAGTCAAAGTCAAGTCAAAGTCAAGTCAAAGTCAAGTCAAAGTCAAGTCAAAGTCAAGTCAAAGTCAAGTCAAAGTCAAGTCAAAGTCAAGTCAAAGTCAAGTCAAAGTCAAGTCAAAGTCAAGTCAAAGTCAAGTCAAAGTCAAGTCAAAGTCAAGTCAAAGTCAAGTCAAAGTCAAGTCAAAGTCAAGTCAAAGTCAAGTCAAAGTCAAGTCAAAGTCAAGTCAAAGTCAAGTCAAAGTCAAGTCAAAGTCAAGTCAAAGTCAAGTCAAAGTCAAGTCAAAGTCAAGTCAAAGTCAAGTCAAAGTCAAGTCAAAGTCAAGTCAAAGTCAAGTCAAAGTCAAGTCAAAGTCAAGTCAAAGTCAAGTCAAAGTCAAGTCAAAGTCAAGTCAAAGTCAAGTCAAAGTCAAGTCAAAGTCAAGTCAAAGTCAAGTCAAAGTCAAGTCAAAGTCAAGTCAAAGTCAAGTCAAAGTCAAGTCAAAGTCAAGTCAAAGTCAAGTCAAAGTCAAGTCAAAGTCAAGTCAAAGTCAAGTCAAAGTCAAGTCAAAGTCAAGTCAAAGTCAAGTCAAAGTCAAGTCAAAGTCAAGTCAAAGTCAAGTCAAAGTCAAGTCAAAGTCAAGTCAAAGTCAAGTCAAAGTCAAGTCAAAGTCAAGTCAAAGTCAAGTCAAAGTCAAGTCAAAGTCAAGTCAAAGTCAAGTCAAAGTCAAGTCAAAGTCAAGTCAAAGTCAAGTCAAAGTCAAGTCAAAGTCAAGTCAAAGTCAAGTCAAAGTCAAGTCAAAGTCAAGTCAAAGTCAAGTCAAAGTCAAGTCAAAGTCAAGTCAAAGTCAAGTCAAAGTCAATGCAAAGTCAAGTCAAAGTCAAGTCAAAGTCAAGTCAAAGTCAAGTCAAAGTCAAGTCAAAGTCAAGTCAAAGTCAAGTCAAAGTCAAGTCAAAGTCAAGTCAAAGTCAAGTCAAAGTCAAGTCAAAGTCAAGTCAAAGTCAAGTCAAAGTCAAGTCAAAGTCAAGTCAAAGTCAAGTCAAAGTCAAGTCAAAGTCAAGTCAAAGTCAAGTCAAAGTCAAGTCAAAGTCAAGTCAAAGTCAAGTCAAAGTCAAGTCAAAGTCAAGTCAAAGTCAAGTCAAAGTCAAGTCAAAGTCAAGTCAAAGTCAAGTCAAAGTCAAGTCAAAGTCAAGTCAAAGTCAAGTCAAAGTCAAGTCAAAGTCAAGTCAAAGTCAAGTCAAAGTCAAGTCAAAGTCAAGTCAAAGTCAAGTCAAAGTCAAGTCAAAGTCAAGTCAAAGTCAAGTCAAAGTCAAGTCAAAGTCAAGTCAAAGTCAAGTCAAAGTCAAGTCAAAGTCAAGTCAAAGTCAAGTCAAAGTCAAGTCAAAGTCAAGTCAAAGTCAAGTCAAAGTCAAGTCAAAGTCAAGTCAAAGTCAAGTCAAAGTCAAGTCAAAGTCAAGTCAAAGTCAAGTCAAAGTCAAGTCAAAGTCAAGTCAAAGTCAAGTCAAAGTCAAGTCAAAGTCAAGTCAAAGTCAAGTCAAAGTCAAGTCAAAGTCAAGTCAAAGTCAAGTCAAAGTCAAGTCAAAGTCAAGTCAAAGTCAAGTCAAAGTCAAGTCAAAGTCAAGTCAAAGTCAAGTCAAAGTCAAGTCAAAGTCAAGTCAAAGTCAAGTCAAAGTCAAGTCAAAGTCAAGTCAAAGTCAAGTCAAAGTCAAGTCAAAGTCAAGTCAAAGTCAAGTCAAAGTCAAGTCAAAGTCAAGTCAAAGTCAAGTCAAAGTCAAGTCAAAGTCAAGTCAAAGTCAAGTCAAAGTCAAGTCAAAGTCAAGTCAAAGTCAAGTCAAAGTCAAGTCAAAGTCAAGTCAAAGTCAAGTCAAAGTCAAGTCAAAGTCAAGTCAAAGTCAAGTCAAAGTCAAGTCAAAGTCAAGTCAAAGTCAAGTCAAAGTCAAGTCAAAGTCAAGTCAAAGTCAAGTCAAAGTCAAGTCAAAGTCAAGTCAAAGTCAAGTCAAAGTCAAGTCAAAGTCAAGTCAAAGTCAAGTCAAAGTCAAGTCAAAGTCAAGTCAAAGTCAAGTCAAAGTCAAGTCAAAGTCAAGTCAAAGTCAAGTCAAAGTCAAGTCAAAGTCAAGTCAAAGTCAAGTCAAAGTCAAGTCAAAGTCAAGTCAAAGTCAAGTCAAAGTCAAGTCAAAGTCAAGTCAAAGTCAAGTCAAAGTCAAGTCAAAGTCAAGTCAAAGTCAAGTCAAAGTCAAGTCAAAGTCAAGTCAAAGTCAAGTCAAAGTCAAGTCAAAGTCAAGTCAAAGTCAAGTCAAAGTCAAGTCAAAGTCAAGTCAAAGTCAAGTCAAAGTCAAGTCAAAGTCAAGTCAAAGTCAAGTCAAAGTCAAGTCAAAGTCAAGTCAAAGTCAAGTCAAAGTCAAGTCAAAGTCAAGTCAAAGTCAAGTCAAAGTCAAGTCAAAGTCAAGTCAAAGTCAAGTCAAAGTCAAGTCAAAGTCAAGTCAAAGTCAAGTCAAAGTCAAGTCAAAGTCAAGTCAAAGTCAAGTCAAAGTCAAGTCAAAGTCAAGTCAAAGTCAAGTCAAAGTCAAGTCAAAGTCAAGTCAAAGTCAAGTCAAAGTCAAGTCAAAGTCAAGTCAAAGTCAAGTCAAAGTCAAGTCAAAGTCAAGTCAAAGTCAAGTCAAAGTCAAGTCAAAGTCAAGTCAAAGTCAAGTCAAAGTCAAGTCAAAGTCAAGTCAAAGTCAAGTCAAAGTCAAGTCAAAGTCAAGTCAAAGTCAAGTCAAAGTCAAGTCAAAGTCAAGTCAAAGTCAAGTCAAAGTCAAGTCAAAGTCAAGTCAAAGTCAAGTCAAAGTCAAGTCAAAGTCAAGTCAAAGTCAAGTCAAAGTCAAGTCAAAGTCAAGTCAAAGTCAAGTCAAAGTCAAGTCAAAGTCAAGTCAAAGTCAAGTCAAAGTCAAGTCAAAGTCAAGTCAAAGTCAAGTCAAAGTCAAGTCAAAGTCAAGTCAAAGTCAAGTCAAAGTCAAGTCAAAGTCAAGTCAAAGTCAAGTCAAAGTCAAGTCAAAGTCAAGTCAAAGTCAAGTCAAAGTCAAGTCAAAGTCAAGTCAAAGTCAAGTCAAAGTCAAGTCAAAGTCAAGTCAAAGTCAAGTCAAAGTCAAGTCAAAGTCAAGTCAAAGTCAAGTCAAAGTCAAGTCAAAGTCAAGTCAAGTCAAGTCAAAGTCAAGTCAAAGTCAAGTCAAAGTCAAGTCAAAGTCAAGTCAAAGTCAAGTCAAAGTCAAGTCAAAGTCAAGTCAAAGTCAAGTCAAAGTCAAGTCAAAGTCAAGTCAAAGTCAAGTCAAAGTCAAGTCAAAGTCAAGTCAAAGTCAAGTCAAAGTCAAGTCAAAGTCAAGTCAAAGTCAAGTCAAAGTCAAGTCAAAGTCAAGTCAAAGTCAAGTCAAAGTCAAGTCAAAGTCAAGTCAAAGTCAAGTCAAAGTCAAGTCAAAGTCAAGTCAAAGTCAAGTCAAAGTCAAGTCAAAGTCAAGTCAAAGTCAAGTCAAAGTCAAGTCAAAGTCAAGTCAAAGTCAAGTCAAAGTCAAGTCAAAGTCAAGTCAAAGTCAAGTCAAAGTCAAGTCAAAGTCAAGTCAAAGTCAAGTCAAAGTCAAGTCAAAGTCAAGTCAAAGTCAAGTCAAAGTCAAGTCAAAGTCAAGTCAAAGTCAAGTCAAAGTCAAGTCAAAGTCAAGTCAAAGTCAAGTCAAAGTCAAGTCAAAGTCAAGTCAAAGTCAAGTCAAAGTCAAGTCAAAGTCAAGTCAAAGTCAAGTCAAAGTCAAGTCAAAGTCAAGTCAAAGTCAAGTCAAAGTCAAGTCAAAGTCAAGTCAAAGTCAAGTCAAAGTCAAGTCAAAGTCAAGTCAAAGTCAAGTCAAAGTCAAGTCAAAGTCAAGTCAAAGTCAAGTCAAAGTCAAGTCAAAGTCAAGTCAAAGTCAAGTCAAAGTCAAGTCAAAGTCAAGTCAAAGTCAAGTCAAAGTCAAGTCAAAGTCAAGTCAAAGTCAAGTCAAAGTCAAGTCAAAGTCAAGTCAAAGTCAAGTCAAAGTCAAGTCAAAGTCAAGTCAAAGTCAAGTCAAAGTCAAGTCAAAGTCAAGTCAAAGTCAAGTCAAAGTCAAGTCAAAGTCAAGTCAAAGTCAAGTCAAAGTCAAGTCAAAGTCAAGTCAAAGTCAAGTCAAAGTCAAGTCAAAGTCAAGTCAAAGTCAAGTCAAAGTCAAGTCAAAGTCAAGTCAAAGTCAAGTCAAAGTCAAGTCAAAGTCAAGTCAAAGTCAAGTCAAAGTCAAGTCAAAGTCAAGTCAAAGTCAAGTCAAAGTCAAGTCAAAGTCAAGTCAAAGTCAAGTCAAAGTCAAGTCAAAGTCAAGTCAAAGTCAAGTCAAAGTCAAGTCAAAGTCAAGTCAAAGTCAAGTCAAAGTCAAGTCAAAGTCAAGTCAAAGTCAAGTCAAAGTCAAGTCAAAGTCAAGTCAAAGTCAAGTCAAAGTCAAGTCAAAGTCAAGTCAAAGTCAAGTCAAAGTCAAGTCAAAGTCAAGTCAAAGTCAAGTCAAAGTCAAGTCAAAGTCAAGTCAAAGTCAAGTCAAAGTCAAGTCAAAGTCAAGTCAAAGTCAAGTCAAAGTCAAGTCAAAGTCAAGTCAAAGTCAAGTCAAAGTCAAGTCAAAGTCAAGTCAAAGTCAAGTCAAAGTCAAGTCAAAGTCAAGTCAAAGTCAAGTCAAAGTCAAGTCAAAGTCAAGTCAAAGTCAAGTCAAAGTCAAGTCAAAGTCAAGTCAAAGTCAAGTCAAAGTCAAGTCAAAGTCAAGTCAAAGTCAAGTCAAAGTCAAGTCAAAGTCAAGTCAAAGTCAAGTCAAAGTCAAGTCAAAGTCAAGTCAAAGTCAAGTCAAAGTCAAGTCAAAGTCAAGTCAAAGTCAAGTCAAAGTCAAGTCAAAGTCAAGTCAAAGTCAAGTCAAAGTCAAGTCAAAGTCAAGTCAAAGTCAAGTCAAAGTCAAGTCAAAGTCAAGTCAAAGTCAAGTCAAAGTCAAGTCAAAGTCAAGTCAAAGTCAAGTCAAAGTCAAGTCAAAGTCAAGTCAAAGTCAAGTCAAAGTCAAGTCAAAGTCAAGTCAAAGTCAAGTCAAAGTCAAGTCAAAGTCAAGTCAAAGTCAAGTCAAAGTCAAGTCAAAGTCAAGTCAAAGTCAAGTCAAAGTCAAGTCAAAGTCAAGTCAAAGTCAAGTCAAAGTCAAGTCAAAGTCAAGTCAAAGTCAAGTCAAAGTCAAGTCAAAGTCAAGTCAAAGTCAAGTCAAAGTCAAGTCAAAGTCAAGTCAAAGTCAAGTCAAAGTCAAGTCAAAGTCAAGTCAAAGTCAAGTCAAAGTCAAGTCAAAGTCAAGTCAAAGTCAAGTCAAAGTCAAGTCAAAGTCAAGTCAAAGTCAAGTCAAAGTCAAGTCAAAGTCAAGTCAAAGTCAAGTCAAAGTCAAGTCAAAGTCAAGTCAAAGTCAAGTCAAAGTCAAGTCAAAGTCAAGTCAAAGTCAAGTCAAAGTCAAGTCAAAGTCAAGTCAAAGTCAAGTCAAAGTCAAGTCAAAGTCAAGTCAAAGTCAAGTCAAAGTCAAGTCAAAGTCAAGTCAAAGTCAAGTCAAAGTCAAGTCAAAGTCAAGTCAAAGTCAAGTCAAAGTCAAGTCAAAGTCAAGTCAAAGTCAAGTCAAAGTCAAGTCAAAGTCAAGTCAAAGTCAAGTCAAAGTCAAGTCAAAGTCAAGTCAAAGTCAAGTCAAAGTCAAGTCAAAGTCAAGTCAAAGTCAAGTCAAAGTCAAGTCAAAGTCAAGTCAAAGTCAAGTCAAAGTCAAGTCAAAGTCAAGTCAAAGTCAAGTCAAAGTCAAGTCAAAGTCAAGTCAAAGTCAAGTCAAAGTCAAGTCAAAGTCAAGTCAAAGTCAAGTCAAAGTCAAGTCAAAGTCAAGTCAAAGTCAAGTCAAAGTCAAGTCAAAGTCAAGTCAAAGTCAAGTCAAAGTCAAGTCAAAGTCAAGTCAAAGTCAAGTCAAAGTCAAGTCAAAGTCAAGTCAAAGTCAAGTCAAAGTCAAGTCAAAGTCAAGTCAAAGTCAAGTCAAAGTCAAGTCAAAGTCAAGTCAAAGTCAAGTCAAAGTCAAGTCAAAGTCAAGTCAAAGTCAAGTCAAAGTCAAGTCAAAGTCAAGTCAAAGTCAAGTCAAAGTCAAGTCAAAGTCAAGTCAAAGTCAAGTCAAAGTCAAGTCAAAGTCAAGTCAAAGTCAAGTCAAAGTCAAGTCAAAGTCAAGTCAAAGTCAAGTCAAAGTCAAGTCAAAGTCAAGTCAAAGTCAAGTCAAAGTCAAGTCAAAGTCAAGTCAAAGTCAAGTCAAAGTCAAGTCAAAGTCAAGTCAAAGTCAAGTCAAAGTCAAGTCAAAGTCAAGTCAAAGTCAAGTCAAAGTCAAGTCAAAGTCAAGTCAAAGTCAAGTCAAAGTCAAGTCAAAGTCAAGTCAAAGTCAAGTCAAAGTCAAGTCAAAGTCAAGTCAAAGTCAAGTCAAAGTCAAGTCAAAGTCAAGTCAAAGTCAAGTCAAAGTCAAGTCAAAGTCAAGTCAAAGTCAAGTCAAAGTCAAGTCAAAGTCAAGTCAAAGTCAAGTCAAAGTCAAGTCAAAGTCAAGTCAAAGTCAAGTCAAAGTCAAGTCAAAGTCAAGTCAAAGTCAAGTCAAAGTCAAGTCAAAGTCAAGTCAAAGTCAAGTCAAAGTCAAGTCAAAGTCAAGTCAAAGTCAAGTCAAAGTCAAGTCAAAGTCAAGTCAAAGTCAAGTCAAAGTCAAGTCAAAGTCAAGTCAAAGTCAAGTCAAAGTCAAGTCAAAGTCAAGTCAAAGTCAAGTCAAAGTCAAGTCAAAGTCAAGTCAAAGTCAAGTCAAAGTCAAGTCAAAGTCAAGTCAAAGTCAAGTCAAAGTCAAGTCAAAGTCAAGTCAAAGTCAAGTCAAAGTCAAGTCAAAGTCAAGTCAAAGTCAAGTCAAAGTCAAGTCAAAGTCAAGTCAAAGTCAAGTCAAAGTCAAGTCAAAGTCAAGTCAAAGTCAAGTCAAAGTCAAGTCAAAGTCAAGTCAAAGTCAAGTCAAAGTCAAGTCAAAGTCAAGTCAAAGTCAAGTCAAAGTCAAGTCAAAGTCAAGTCAAAGTCAAGTCAAAGTCAAGTCAAAGTCAAGTCAAAGTCAAGTCAAAGTCAAGTCAAAGTCAAGTCAAAGTCAAGTCAAAGTCAAGTCAAAGTCAAGTCAAAGTCAAGTCAAAGTCAAGTCAAAGTCAAGTCAAAGTCAAGTCAAAGTCAAGTCAAAGTCAAGTCAAAGTCAAGTCAAAGTCAAGTCAAAGTCAAGTCAAAGTCAAGTCAAAGTCAAGTCAAAGTCAAGTCAAAGTCAAGTCAAAGTCAAGTCAAAGTCAAGTCAAAGTCAAGTCAAAGTCAAGTCAAAGTCAAGTCAAAGTCAAGTCAAAGTCAAGTCAAAGTCAAGTCAAAGTCAAGTCAAAGTCAAGTCAAAGTCAAGTCAAAGTCAAGTCAAAGTCAAGTCAAAGTCAAGTCAAAGTCAAGTCAAAGTCAAGTCAAAGTCAAGTCAAAGTCAAGTCAAAGTCAAGTCAAAGTCAAGTCAAAGTCAAGTCAAAGTCAAGTCAAAGTCAAGTCAAAGTCAAGTCAAAGTCAAGTCAAAGTCAAGTCAAAGTCAAGTCAAAGTCAAGTCAAAGTCAAGTCAAAGTCAAGTCAAAGTCAAGTCAAAGTCAAGTCAAAGTCAAGTCAAAGTCAAGTCAAAGTCAAGTCAAAGTCAAGTCAAAGTCAAGTCAAAGTCAAGTCAAAGTCAAGTCAAAGTCAAGTCAAAGTCAAGTCAAAGTCAAGTCAAAGTCAAGTCAAAGTCAAGTCAAAGTCAAGTCAAAGTCAAGTCAAAGTCAAGTCAAAGTCAAGTCAAAGTCAAGTCAAAGTCAAGTCAAAGTCAAGTCAAAGTCAAGTCAAAGTCAAGTCAAAGTCAAGTCAAAGTCAAGTCAAAGTCAAGTCAAAGTCAAGTCAAAGTCAAGTCAAAGTCAAGTCAAAGTCAAGTCAAAGTCAAGTCAAAGTCAAGTCAAAGTCAAGTCAAAGTCAAGTCAAAGTCAAGTCAAAGTCAAGTCAAAGTCAAGTCAAAGTCAAGTTCAAAGTCAAGTCAAAGTCAAGTCAAAGTCAAGTCAAAGTCAAGTCAAAGTCAAGTCAAAGTCAAGTCAAAGTCAAGTCAAAGTCAAGTCAAAGTCAAGTCAAAGTCAAGTCAAAGTCAAGTCAAAGTCAAGTCAAAGTCAAGTCAAAGTCAAGTCAAAGTCAAGTCAAAGTCAAGTCAAAGTCAAGTCAAAGTCAAGTCAAAGTCAAGTCAAAGTCAAGTCAAAGTCAAGTCAAAGTCAAGTCAAAGTCAAGTCAAAGTCAAGTCAAAGTCAAGTCAAAGTCAAGTCAAAGTCAAGTCAAAGTCAAGTCAAAGTCAAGTCAAAGTCAAGTCAAAGTCAAGTCAAAGTCAAGTCAAAGTCAAGTCAAAGTCAAGTCAAAGTCAAGTCAAAGTCAAGTCAAAGTCAAGTCAAAGTCAAGTCAAAGTCAAGTCAAAGTCAAGTCAAAGTCAAGTCAAAGTCAAGTCAAAGTCAAGTCAAAGTCAAGTCAAAGTCAAGTCAAAGTCAAGTCAAAGTCAAGTCAAAGTCAAGTCAAAGTCAAGTCAAAGTCAAGTCAAAGTCAAGTCAAAGTCAAGTCAAAGTCAAGTCAAAGTCAAGTCAAAGTCAAGTCAAAGTCAAGTCAAAGTCAAGTCAAAGTCAAGTCAAAGTCAAGTCAAAGTCAAGTCAAAGTCAAGTCAAAGTCAAGTCAAAGTCAAGTCAAAGTCAAGTCAAAGTCAAGTCAAAGTCAAGTCAAAGTCAAGTCAAAGTCAAGTCAAAGTCAAGTCAAAGTCAAGTCAAAGTCAAGTCAAAGTCAAGTCAAAGTCAAGTCAAAGTCAAGTCAAAGTCAAGTCAAAGTCAAGTCAAAGTCAAGTCAAAGTCAAGTCAAAGTCAAGTCAAAGTCAAGTCAAAGTCAAGTCAAAGTCAAGTCAAAGTCAAGTCAAAGTCAAGTCAAAGTCAAGTCAAAGTCAAGTCAAAGTCAAGTCAAAGTCAAGTCAAAGTCAAGTCAAAGTCAAGTCAAAGTCAAGTCAAAGTCAAGTCAAAGTCAAGTCAAAGTCAAGTCAAAGTCAAGTCAAAGTCAAGTCAAAGTCAAGTCAAAGTCAAGTCAAAGTCAAGTCAAAGTCAAGTCAAAGTCAAGTCAAAGTCAAGTCAAAGTCAAGTCAAAGTCAAGTCAAAGTCAAGTCAAAGTCAAGTCAAAGTCAAGTCAAAGTCAAGTCAAAGTCAAGTCAAAGTCAAGTCAAAGTCAAGTCAAAGTCAAGTCAAAGTCAAGTCAAAGTCAAGTCAAAGTCAAGTCAAAGTCAAGTCAAAGTCAAGTCAAAGTCAAGTCAAAGTCAAGTCAAAGTCAAGTCAAAGTCAAGTCAAAGTCAAGTCAAAGTCAAGTCAAAGTCAAGTCAAAGTCAAGTCAAAGTCAAGTCAAAGTCAAGTCAAAGTCAAGTCAAAGTCAAGTCAAAGTCAAGTCAAAGTCAAGTCAAAGTCAAGTCAAAGTCAAGTCAAAGTCAAGTCAAAGTCAAGTCAAAGTCAAGTCAAAGTCAAGTCAAAGTCAAGTCAAAGTCAAGTCAAAGTCAAGTCAAAGTCAAGTCAAAGTCAAGTCAAAGTCAAGTCAAAGTCAAGTCAAAGTCAAGTCAAAGTCAAGTCAAAGTCAAGTCAAAGTCAAGTCAAAGTCAAGTCAAAGTCAAGTCAAAGTCAAGTCAAAGTCAAGTCAAAGTCAAGTCAAAGTCAAGTCAAAGTCAAGTCAAAGTCAAGTCAAAGTCAAGTCAAAGTCAAGTCAAAGTCAAGTCAAAGTCAAGTCAAAGTCAAGTCAAAGTCAAGTCAAAGTCAAGTCAAAGTCAAGTCAAAGTCAAGTCAAAGTCAAGTCAAAGTCAAGTCAAAGTCAAGTCAAAGTCAAGTCAAAGTCAAGTCAAAGTCAAGTCAAAGTCAAGTCAAAGTCAAGTCAAAGTCAAGTCAAAGTCAAGTCAAAGTCAAGTCAAAGTCAAGTCAAAGTCAAGTCAAAGTCAAGTCAAAGTCAAGTCAAAGTCAAGTCAAAGTCAAGTCAAAGTCAAGTCAAAGTCAAGTCAAAGTCAAGTCAAAGTCAAGTCAAAGTCAAGTCAAAGTCAAGTCAAAGTCAAGTCAAAGTCAAGTCAAAGTCAAGTCAAAGTCAAGTCAAAGTCAAGTCAAAGTCAAGTCAAAGTCAAGTCAAAGTCAAGTCAAAGTCAAGTCAAAGTCAAGTCAAAGTCAAGTCAAAGTCAAGTCAAAGTCAAGTCAAAGTCAAGTCAAAGTCAAGTCAAAGTCAAGTCAAAGTCAAGTCAAAGTCAAGTCAAAGTCAAGTCAAAGTCAAGTCAAAGTCAAGTCAAAGTCAAGTCAAAGTCAAGTCAAAGTCAAGTCAAAGTCAAGTCAAAGTCAAGTCAAAGTCAAGTCAAAGTCAAGTCAAAGTCAAGTCAAAGTCAAGTCAAAGTCAAGTCAAAGTCAAGTCAAAGTCAAGTCAAAGTCAAGTCAAAGTCAAGTCAAAGTCAAGTCAAAGTCAAGTCAAAGTCAAGTCAAAGTCAAGTCAAAGTCAAGTCAAAGTCAAGTCAAAGTCAAGTCAAAGTCAAGTCAAAGTCAAGTCAAAGTCAAGTCAAAGTCAAGTCAAAGTCAAGTCAAAGTCAAGTCAAAGTCAAGTCAAAGTCAAGTCAAAGTCAAGTCAAAGTCAAGTCAAAGTCAAGTCAAAGTCAAGTCAAAGTCAAGTCAAAGTCAAGTCAAAGTCAAGTCAAAGTCAAGTCAAAGTCAAGTCAAAGTCAAGTCAAAGTCAAGTCAAAGTCAAGTCAAAGTCAAGTCAAAGTCAAGTCAAAGTCAAGTCAAAGTCAAGTCAAAGTCAAGTCAAAGTCAAGTCAAAGTCAAAGTCAAGTCAAAGTCAAGTCAAAGTCAAGTCAAAGTCAAGTCAAAGTCAAGTCAAAGTCAAGTCAAAGTCAAGTCAAAGTCAAGTCAAAGTCAAGTCAAAGTCAAATCAAAGTCAAGTCAAAGTCAAGTCAAAGTCAAGTCAAAGTCAAGTCAAAGTCAAGTCAAAGTCAAGTCAAAGTCAAGTCAAAGTCAAGTCAAAGTCAAGTCAAAGTCAAGTCAAAGTCAAGTCAAAGTCAAGTCAAAGTCAAGTCAAAGTCAAGTCAAAGTCAAGTCAAAGTCAAGTCAAAGTCAAGTCAAAGTCAAGTCAAAGTCAAGTCAAAGTCAAGTCAAAGTCAAGTCAAAGTCAAGTCAAAGTCAAGTCAAAGTCAAGTCAAAGTCAAGTCAAAGTCAAGTCAAAGTCAAGTCAAAGTCAAGTCAAAGTCAAGTCAAAGTCAAGTCAAAGTCAAGTCAAGTCAAAGTCAAGTCAAAGTCAAGTCAAAGTCAAGTCAAAGTCAAGTCAAAGTCAAGTCAAAGTCAAGTCAAAGTCAAGTCAAAGTCAAGTCAAAGTCAAGTCAAAGTCAAGTCAAAGTCAAGTCAAAGTCAAGTCAAAGTCAAGTCAAAGTCAAGTCAAAGTCAAGTCAAAGTCAAGTCAAAGTCAAGTCAAAGTCAAGTCAAAGTCAAGTCAAAGTCAAGTCAAAGTCAAGTCAAAGTCAAGTCAAAGTCAAGTCAAAGTCAAGTCAAAGTCAAGTCAAAGTCAAGTCAAAGTCAAGTCAAAGTCAAGTCAAAGTCAAGTCAAAGTCAAGTCAAAGTCAAGTCAAAGTCAAGTCAAAGTCAAGTCAAAGTCAAGTCAAAGTCAAGTCAAAGTCAAGTCAAAGTCAAGTCAAAGTCAAGTCAAAGTCAAGTCAAAGTCAAGTCAAAGTCAAGTCAAAGTCAAGTCAAAGTCAAGTCAAAGTCAAGTCAAAGTCAAGTCAAGTCAAAGTCAAGTCAAAGTCAAGTCAAAGTCAAGTCAAAGTCAAGTCAAAGTCAAGTCAAAGTCAAGTCAAAGTCAAGTCAAAGTCAAGTCAAAGTCAAGTCAAAGTCAAGTCAAAGTCAAGTCAAAGTCAAGTCAAAGTCAAGTCAAAGTCAAGTCAAAGTCAAGTCAAAGTCAAGTCAAAGTCAAGTCAAAGTCAAGTCAAAGTCAAGTCAAAGTCAAGTCAAAGTCAAGTCAAAGTCAAGTCAAAGTCAAGTCAAAGTCAAGTCAAAGTCAAGTCAAAGTCAAGTCAAAGTCAAGTCAAAGTCAAGT
>CAWVPJ010000002.1:0-19406 GCA_963931995.1 Phaonia tiefii | reverse complement strand
AAGTCAAGTCAAAGTCAAGTCAAAGTCAAGTCAAAGTCAAGTCAAAGTCAAGTCAAAGTCAAGTCAAAGTCAAGTCAAAGTCAAGTCAAAGTCAAGTCAAAGTCAAGTCAAAGTCAAGTCAAAGTCAAGTCAAAGTCAAGTCAAAGTCAAGTCAAAGTCAAGTCAAAGTCAAGTCAAAGTCAAGTCAAAGTCAAGTCAAAGTCAAGTCAAAGTCAAGTCAAAGTCAAGTCAAAGTCAAGTCAAAGTCAAGTCAAAGTCAAGTCAAAGTCAAGTCAAAGTCAAGTCAAAGTCAAGTCAAAGTCAAGTCAAAGTCAAGTCAAAGTCAAGTCAAAGTCAAGTCAAAGTCAAGTCAAAGTCAAGTCAAAGTCAAGTCAAAGTCAAGTCAAAGTCAAGTCAAAGTCAAGTCAAAGTCAAGTCAAAGTCAAGTCAAAGTCAAGTCAAAGTCAAGTCAAAGTCAAGTCAAAGTCAAGTCAAAGTCAAGTCAAAGTCAAGTCAAAGTCAAGTCAAAGTCAAGTCAAAGTCAAGTCAAAGTCAAGTCAAAGTCAAGTCAAAGTCAAGTCAAAGTCAAGTCAAAGTCAAGTCAAAGTCAAGTCAAAGTCAAGTCAAAGTCAAGTCAAAGTCAAGTCAAAGTCAAGTCAAAGTCAAGTCAAAGTCAAGTCAAAGTCAAGTCAAAGTCAAGTCAAAGTCAAGTCAAAGTCAAGTCAAAGTCAAGTCAAAGTCAAGTCAAAGTCAAGTCAAAGTCAAGTCAAAGTCAAGTCAAAGTCAAGTCAAAGTCAAGTCAAAGTCAAGTCAAAGTCAAGTCAAAGTCAAGTCAAAGTCAAGTCAAAGTCAAGTCAAAGTCAAGTCAAAGTCAAGTCAAAGTCAAGTCAAAGTCAAGTCAAAGTCAAGTCAAAGTCAAGTCAAAGTCAAGTCAAAGTCAAGTCAAAGTCAAGTCAAAGTCAAGTCAAAGTCAAGTCAAAGTCAAGTCAAAGTCAAGTCAAAGTCAAGTCAAAGTCAAGTCAAAGTCAAGTCAAAGTCAAGTCAAAGTCAAGTCAAAGTCAAGTCAAAGTCAAGTCAAAGTCAAGTCAAAGTCAAGTCAAAGTCAAGTCAAAGTCAAGTCAAAGTCAAGTCAAAGTCAAGTCAAAGTCAAGTCAAAGTCAAGTCAAAGTCAAGTCAAAGTCAAGTCAAAGTCAAGTCAAAGTCAAGTCAAAGTCAAGTCAAAGTCAAGTCAAAGTCAAGTCAAAGTCAAGTCAAAGTCAAGTCAAAGTCAAGTCAAAGTCAAGTCAAAGTCAAGTCAAAGTCAAGTCAAAGTCAAGTCAAAGTCAAGTCAAAGTCAAGTCAAAGTCAAGTCAAAGTCAAGTCAAAGTCAAGTCAAAGTCAAGTCAAAGTCAAGTCAAAGTCAAGTCAAAGTCAAGTCAAAGTCAAGTCAAAGTCAAGTCAAAGTCAAGTCAAAGTCAAGTCAAAGTCAAGTCAAAGTCAAGTCAAAGTCAAGTCAAAGTCAAGTCAAAGTCAAGTCAAAGTCAAGTCAAAGTCAAGTCAAAGTCAAGTCAAAGTCAAGTCAAAGTCAAGTCAAAGTCAAGTCAAAGTCAAGTCAAAGTCAAGTCAAAGTCAAGTCAAAGTCAAGTCAAAGTCAAGTCAAAGTCAAGTCAAAGTCAAGTCAAAGTCAAGTCAAAGTCAAGTCAAAGTCAAGTCAAAGTCAAGTCAAAGTCAAGTCAAAGTCAAGTCAAAGTCAAGTCAAAGTCAAGTCAAAGTCAAGTCAAAGTCAAGTCAAAGTCAAGTCAAAGTCAAGTCAAAGTCAAGTCAAAGTCAAGTCAAAGTCAAGTCAAAGTCAAGTCAAAGTCAAGTCAAAGTCAAGTCAAAGTCAAGTCAAAGTCAAGTCAAAGTCAAGTCAAAGTCAAGTCAAAGTCAAGTCAAAGTCAAGTCAAAGTCAAGTCAAAGTCAAGTCAAAGTCAAGTCAAAGTCAAGTCAAAGTCAAGTCAAAGTCAAGTCAAAGTCAAGTCAAAGTCAAGTCAAAGTCAAGTCAAAGTCAAGTCAAAGTCAAGTCAAAGTCAAGTCAAAGTCAAGTCAAAGTCAAGTCAAAGTCAAGTCAAAGTCAAGTCAAAGTCAAGTCAAAGTCAAGTCAAAGTCAAGTCAAAGTCAAGTCAAAGTCAAGTCAAAGTCAAGTCAAAGTCAAGTCAAAGTCAAGTCAAAGTCAAGTCAAAGTCAAGTCAAAGTCAAGTCAAAGTCAAGTCAAAGTCAAGTCAAAGTCAAGTCAAAGTCAAGTCAAAGTCAAGTCAAAGTCAAGTCAAAGTCAAGTCAAAGTCAAGTCAAAGTCAAGTCAAAGTCAAGTCAAAGTCAAGTCAAAGTCAAGTCAAAGTCAAGTCAAAGTCAAGTCAAAGTCAAGTCAAAGTCAAGTCAAAGTCAAGTCAAAGTCAAGTCAAAGTCAAGTCAAAGTCAAGTCAAAGTCAAGTCAAAGTCAAGTCAAAGTCAAGTCAAAGTCAAGTCAAAGTCAAGTCAAAGTCAAGTCAAAGTCAAGTCAAAGTCAAGTCAAAGTCAAGTCAAAGTCAAGTCAAAGTCAAGTCAAAGTCAAGTCAAAGTCAAGTCAAAGTCAAGTCAAAGTCAAGTCAAAGTCAAGTCAAAGTCAAGTCAAAGTCAAGTCAAAGTCAAGTCAAAGTCAAGTCAAAGTCAAGTCAAAGTCAAGTCAAAGTCAAGTCAAAGTCAAGTCAAAGTCAAGTCAAAGTCAAGTCAAAGTCAAGTCAAAGTCAAGTCAAAGTCAAGTCAAAGTCAAGTCAAAGTCAAGTCAAAGTCAAGTCAAAGTCAAGTCAAAGTCAAGTCAAAGTCAAGTCAAAGTCAAGTCAAAGTCAAGTCAAAGTCAAGTCAAAGTCAAGTCAAAGTCAAGTCAAAGTCAAGTCAAAGTCAAGTCAAAGTCAAGTCAAAGTCAAGTCAAAGTCAAGTCAAAGTCAAGTCAAAGTCAAGTCAAAGTCAAGTCAAAGTCAAGTCAAAGTCAAGTCAAAGTCAAGTCAAAGTCAAGTCAAAGTCAAGTCAAAGTCAAGTCAAAGTCAAGTCAAAGTCAAGTCAAAGTCAAGTCAAAGTCAAGTCAAAGTCAAGTCAAAGTCAAGTCAAAGTCAAGTCAAAGTCAAGTCAAAGTCAAGTCAAAGTCAAGTCAAAGTCAAGTCAAAGTCAAGTCAAAGTCAAGTCAAAGTCAAGTCAAAGTCAAGTCAAAGTCAAGTCAAAGTCAAGTCAAAGTCAAGTCAAAGTCAAGTCAAAGTCAAGTCAAAGTCAAGTCAAAGTCAAGTCAAAGTCAAGTCAAAGTCAAGTCAAAGTCAAGTCAAAGTCAAGTCAAAGTCAAGTCAAAGTCAAGTCAAAGTCAAGTCAAAGTCAAGTCAAAGTCAAGTCAAAGTCAAGTCAAAGTCAAGTCAAAGTCAAGTCAAAGTCAAGTCAAAGTCAAGTCAAAGTCAAGTCAAAGTCAAGTCAAAGTCAAGTCAAAGTCAAGTCAAAGTCAAGTCAAAGTCAAGTCAAAGTCAAGTCAAAGTCAAGTCAAAGTCAAGTCAAAGTCAAGTCAAAGTCAAGTCAAAGTCAAGTCAAAGTCAAGTCAAAGTCAAGTCAAAGTCAAGTCAAAGTCAAGTCAAAGTCAAGTCAAAGTCAAGTCAAAGTCAAGTCAAAGTCAAGTCAAAGTCAAGTCAAAGTCAAGTCAAAGTCAAGTCAAAGTCAAGTCAAAGTCAAGTCAAAGTCAAGTCAAAGTCAAGTCAAAGTCAAGTCAAAGTCAAGTCAAAGTCAAGTCAAAGTCAAGTCAAAGTCAAGTCAAAGTCAAGTCAAAGTCAAGTCAAAGTCAAGTCAAAGTCAAGTCAAAGTCAAGTCAAAGTCAAGTCAAAGTCAAGTCAAAGTCAAGTCAAAGTCAAGTCAAAGTCAAGTCAAAGTCAAGTCAAAGTCAAGTCAAAGTCAAGTCAAAGTCAAGTCAAAGTCAAGTCAAAGTCAAGTCAAAGTCAAGTCAAAGTCAAGTCAAAGTCAAGTCAAAGTCAAGTCAAAGTCAAGTCAAAGTCAAGTCAAAGTCAAGTCAAAGTCAAGTCAAAGTCAAGTCAAAGTCAAGTCAAAGTCAAGTCAAAGTCAAGTCAAAGTCAAGTCAAAGTCAAGTCAAAGTCAAGTCAAAGTCAAGTCAAAGTCAAGTCAAAGTCAAGTCAAAGTCAAGTCAAAGTCAAGTCAAAGTCAAGTCAAAGTCAAGTCAAAGTCAAGTCAAAGTCAAGTCAAAGTCAAGTCAAAGTCAAGTCAAAGTCAAGTCAAAGTCAAGTCAAAGTCAAGTCAAAGTCAAGTCAAAGTCAAGTCAAAGTCAAGTCAAAGTCAAGTCAAAGTCAAGTCAAAGTCAAGTCAAAGTCAAGTCAAAGTCAAGTCAAAGTCAAGTCAAAGTCAAGTCAAAGTCAAGTCAAAGTCAAGTCAAAGTCAAGTCAAAGTCAAGTCAAAGTCAAGTCAAAGTCAAGTCAAAGTCAAGTCAAAGTCAAGTCAAAGTCAAGTCAAAGTCAAGTCAAAGTCAAGTCAAAGTCAAGTCAAAGTCAAGTCAAAGTCAAGTCAAAGTCAAGTCAAAGTCAAGTCAAAGTCAAGTCAAAGTCAAGTCAAAGTCAAGTCAAAGTCAAGTCAAAGTCAAGTCAAAGTCAAGTCAAAGTCAAGTCAAAGTCAAGTCAAAGTCAAGTCAAAGTCAAGTCAAAGTCAAGTCAAAGTCAAGTCAAAGTCAAGTCAAAGTCAAGTCAAAGTCAAGTCAAAGTCAAGTCAAAGTCAAGTCAAAGTCAAGTCAAAGTCAAGTCAAAGTCAAGTCAAAGTCAAGTCAAAGTCAAGTCAAAGTCAAGTCAAAGTCAAGTCAAAGTCAAGTCAAAGTCAAGTCAAAGTCAAGTCAAAGTCAAGTCAAAGTCAAGTCAAAGTCAAGTCAAAGTCAAGTCAAAGTCAAGTCAAAGTCAAGTCAAAGTCAAGTCAAAGTCAAGTCAAAGTCAAGTCAAAGTCAAGTCAAAGTCAAGTCAAAGTCAAGTCAAAGTCAAGTCAAAGTCAAGTCAAAGTCAAGTCAAAGTCAAGTCAAAGTCAAGTCAAAGTCAAGTCAAAGTCAAGTCAAAGTCAAGTCAAAGTCAAGTCAAAGTCAAGTCAAAGTCAAGTCAAAGTCAAGTCAAAGTCAAGTCAAAGTCAAGTCAAAGTCAAGTCAAAGTCAAGTCAAAGTCAAGTCAAAGTCAAGTCAAAGTCAAGTCAAAGTCAAGTCAAAGTCAAGTCAAAGTCAAGTCAAAGTCAAGTCAAAGTCAAGTCAAAGTCAAGTCAAAGTCAAGTCAAAGTCAAGTCAAAGTCAAGTCAAAGTCAAGTCAAAGTCAAGTCAAAGTCAAGTCAAAGTCAAGTCAAAGTCAAGTCAAAGTCAAGTCAAAGTCAAGTCAAAGTCAAGTCAAAGTCAAGTCAAAGTCAAGTCAAAGTCAAGTCAAAGTCAAGTCAAAGTCAAGTCAAAGTCAAGTCAAAGTCAAGTCAAAGTCAAGTCAAAGTCAAGTCAAAGTCAAGTCAAAGTCAAGTCAAAGTCAAGTCAAAGTCAAGTCAAAGTCAAGTCAAAGTCAAGTCAAAGTCAAGTCAAAGTCAAGTCAAAGTCAAGTCAAAGTCAAGTCAAAGTCAAGTCAAAGTCAAGTCAAAGTCAAGTCAAAGTCAAGTCAAAGTCAAGTCAAAGTCAAGTCAAAGTCAAGTCAAAGTCAAGTCAAAGTCAAGTCAAAGTCAAGTCAAAGTCAAGTCAAAGTCAAGTCAAAGTCAAGTCAAAGTCAAGTCAAAGTCAAGTCAAAGTCAAGTCAAAGTCAAGTCAAAGTCAAGTCAAAGTCAAGTCAAAGTCAAGTCAAAGTCAAGTCAAAGTCAAGTCAAAGTCAAGTCAAAGTCAAGTCAAAGTCAAGTCAAAGTCAAGTCAAAGTCAAGTCAAAGTCAAGTCAAAGTCAAGTCAAAGTCAAGTCAAAGTCAAGTCAAAGTCAAGTCAAAGTCAAGTCAAAGTCAAGTCAAAGTCAAGTCAAAGTCAAGTCAAAGTCAAGTCAAAGTCAAGTCAAAGTCAAGTCAAAGTCAAGTCAAAGTCAAGTCAAAGTCAAGTCAAAGTCAAGTCAAAGTCAAGTCAAAGTCAAGTCAAAGTCAAGTCAAAGTCAAGTCAAAGTCAAGTCAAAGTCAAGTCAAAGTCAAGTCAAAGTCAAGTCAAAGTCAAGTCAAAGTCAAGTCAAAGTCAAGTCAAAGTCAAGTCAAAGTCAAGTCAAAGTCAAGTCAAAGTCAAGTCAAAGTCAAGTCAAAGTCAAGTCAAAGTCAAGTCAAAGTCAAGTCAAAGTCAAGTCAAAGTCAAGTCAAAGTCAAGTCAAAGTCAAGTCAAAGTCAAGTCAAAGTCAAGTCAAAGTCAAGTCAAAGTCAAGTCAAAGTCAAGTCAAAGTCAAGTCAAAGTCAAGTCAAAGTCAAGTCAAAGTCAAGTCAAAGTCAAGTCAAAGTCAAGTCAAAGTCAAGTCAAAGTCAAGTCAAAGTCAAGTCAAAGTCAAGTCAAAGTCAAGTCAAAGTCAAGTCAAAGTCAAGTCAAAGTCAAGTCAAAGTCAAGTCAAAGTCAAGTCAAAGTCAAGTCAAAGTCAAGTCAAAGTCAAGTCAAAGTCAAGTCAAAGTCAAGTCAAAGTCAAGTCAAAGTCAAGTCAAAGTCAAGTCAAAGTCAAGTCAAAGTCAAGTCAAAGTCAAGTCAAAGTCAAGTCAAAGTCAAGTCAAAGTCAAGTCAAAGTCAAGTCAAAGTCAAGTCAAAGTCAAGTCAAAGTCAAGTCAAAGTCAAGTCAAAGTCAAGTCAAAGTCAAGTCAAAGTCAAGTCAAAGTCAAGTCAAAGTCAAGTCAAAGTCAAGTCAAAGTCAAGTCAAAGTCAAGTCAAAGTCAAGTCAAAGTCAAGTCAAAGTCAAGTCAAAGTCAAGTCAAAGTCAAGTCAAAGTCAAGTCAAAGTCAAGTCAAAGTCAAGTCAAAGTCAAGTCAAAGTCAAGTCAAAGTCAAGTCAAAGTCAAGTCAAAGTCAAGTCAAAGTCAAGTCAAAGTCAAGTCAAAGTCAAGTCAAAGTCAAGTCAAAGTCAAGTCAAAGTCAAGTCAAAGTCAAGTCAAAGTCAAGTCAAAGTCAAGTCAAAGTCAAGTCAAAGTCAAGTCAAAGTCAAGTCAAAGTCAAGTCAAAGTCAAGTCAAAGTCAAGTCAAAGTCAAGTCAAAGTCAAGTCAAAGTCAAGTCAAAGTCAAGTCAAAGTCAAGTCAAAGTCAAGTCAAAGTCAAGTCAAAGTCAAGTCAAAGTCAAGTCAAAGTCAAGTCAAAGTCAAGTCAAAGTCAAGTCAAAGTCAAGTCAAAGTCAAGTCAAAGTCAAGTCAAAGTCAAGTCAAAGTCAAGTCAAAGTCAAGTCAAAGTCAAGTCAAAGTCAAGTCAAAGTCAAGTCAAAGTCAAGTCAAAGTCAAGTCAAAGTCAAGTCAAAGTCAAGTCAAAGTCAAGTCAAAGTCAAGTCAAAGTCAAGTCAAAGTCAAGTCAAAGTCAAGTCAAAGTCAAGTCAAAGTCAAGTCAAAGTCAAGTCAAAGTCAAGTCAAAGTCAAGTCAAAGTCAAGTCAAAGTCAAGTCAAAGTCAAGTCAAAGTCAAGTCAAAGTCAAGTCAAAGTCAAGTCAAAGTCAAGTCAAAGTCAAGTCAAAGTCAAGTCAAAGTCAAGTCAAAGTCAAGTCAAAGTCAAGTCAAAGTCAAGTCAAAGTCAAGTCAAAGTCAAGTCAAAGTCAAGTCAAAGTCAAGTCAAAGTCAAGTCAAAGTCAAGTCAAAGTCAAGTCAAAGTCAAGTCAAAGTCAAGTCAAAGTCAAGTCAAAGTCAAGTCAAAGTCAAGTCAAAGTCAAGTCAAAGTCAAGTCAAAGTCAAGTCAAAGTCAAGTCAAAGTCAAGTCAAAGTCAAGTCAAAGTCAAGTCAAAGTCAAGTCAAAGTCAAGTCAAAGTCAAGTCAAAGTCAAGTCAAAGTCAAGTCAAAGTCAAGTCAAAGTCAAGTCAAAGTCAAGTCAAAGTCAAGTCAAAGTCAAGTCAAAGTCAAGTCAAAGTCAAGTCAAAGTCAAGTCAAAGTCAAGTCAAAGTCAAGTCAAAGTCAAGTCAAAGTCAAGTCAAAGTCAAGTCAAAGTCAAGTCAAAGTCAAGTCAAAGTCAAGTCAAAGTCAAGTCAAAGTCAAGTCAAAGTCAAGTCAAAGTCAAGTCAAAGTCAAGTCAAAGTCAAGTCAAAGTCAAGTCAAAGTCAAGTCAAAGTCAAGTCAAAGTCAAGTCAAAGTCAAGTCAAAGTCAAGTCAAAGTCAAGTCAAAGTCAAGTCAAAGTCAAGTCAAAGTCAAGTCAAAGTCAAGTCAAAGTCAAGTCAAAGTCAAGTCAAAGTCAAGTCAAAGTCAAGTCAAAGTCAAGTCAAAGTCAAGTCAAAGTCAAGTCAAAGTCAAGTCAAAGTCAAGTCAAAGTCAAGTCAAAGTCAAGTCAAAGTCAAGTCAAAGTCAAGTCAAAGTCAAGTCAAAGTCAAGTCAAAGTCAAGTCAAAGTCAAGTCAAAGTCAAGTCAAAGTCAAGTCAAAGTCAAGTCAAAGTCAAGTCAAAGTCAAGTCAAAGTCAAGTCAAAGTCAAGTCAAAGTCAAGTCAAAGTCAAGTCAAAGTCAAGTCAAAGTCAAGTCAAAGTCAAGTCAAAGTCAAGTCAAAGTCAAGTCAAAGTCAAGTCAAAGTCAAGTCAAAGTCAAGTCAAAGTCAAGTCAAAGTCAAGTCAAAGTCAAGTCAAAGTCAAGTCAAAGTCAAGTCAAAGTCAAGTCAAAGTCAAGTCAAAGTCAAGTCAAAGTCAAGTCAAAGTCAAGTCAAAGTCAAGTCAAAGTCAAGTCAAAGTCAAGTCAAAGTCAAGTCAAAGTCAAGTCAAAGTCAAGTCAAAGTCAAGTCAAAGTCAAGTCAAAGTCAAGTCAAAGTCAAGTCAAAGTCAAGTCAAAGTCAAGTCAAAGTCAAGTCAAAGTCAAGTCAAAGTCAAGTCAAAGTCAAGTCAAAGTCAAGTCAAAGTAATCAAAGTCAAGTCAAAGTCAAGTCAAAGTCAAGTCAAAGTCAAGTCAAAGTCAAGTCAAAGTCAAGTCAAAGTCAAGTCAAAGTCAAGTCAAAGTCAAGTCAAAGTCAAGTCAAAGTCAAGTCAAAGTCAAGTCAAAGTCAAGTCAAAGTCAAGTCAAAGTCAAGTCAAAGTCAAGTCAAAGTCAAGTCAAAGTCAAGTCAAAGTCAAGTCAAAGTCAAGTCAAAGTCAA
Organism: Phaonia tiefii; assembly: GCA_963931995.1. Classification (NCBI taxonomy): domain Eukaryota; kingdom Metazoa; phylum Arthropoda; class Insecta; order Diptera; family Muscidae; genus Phaonia; species Phaonia tiefii. Next base: position 10,205 of record CAWVPJ010000002.1, on the reverse strand, counting down.
GTCAAAGTCAAGTCAAAGTCAAGTCAAAGTCAAGTCAAAGTCAAGTCAAAGTCAAGTCAAAGTCAAGTCAAAGTCAAGTCAAAGTCAAGTCAAAGTCAAGTCAAAGTCAAGTCAAAGTCAAGTCAAAGTCAAGTCAAAGTCAAGTCAAAGTCAAGTCAAAGTCAAGTCAAAGTCAAGTCAAAGTCAAGTCAAAGTCAAGTCAAAGTCAAGTCAAAGTCAAGTCAAAGTCAAGTCAAAGTCAAGTCAAAGTCAAGTCAAAGTCAAGTCAAAGTCAAGTCAAAGTCAAGTCAAAGTCAAGTCAAAGTCAAGTCAAAGTCAAGTCAAAGTCAAGTCAAAGTCAAGTCAAAGTCAAGTCAAAGTCAAGTCAAAGTCAAGTCAAAGTCAAGTCAAAGTCAAGTCAAAGTCAAAGTCAAGTCAAAGTCAAGTCAAAGTCAAGTCAAAGTCAAGTCAAAGTCAAGTCAAAGTCAAGTCAAAGTCAAGTCAAAGTCAAGTCAAAGTCAAGTCAAAGTCAAGTCAAAGTCAAGTCAAAGTCAAGTCAAAGTCAAGTCAAAGTCAAGTCAAAGTCAAGTCAAAGTCAAGTCAAAGTCAAGTCAAAGTCAAGTCAAAGTCAAGTCAAAGTCAAGTCAAAGTCAAGTCAAAGTCAAGTCAAAGTCAAGTCAAAGTCAAGTCAAAGTCAAGTCAAAGTCAAGTCAAAGTCAAGTCAAAGTCAAGTCAAAGTCAAGTCAAAGTCAAGTCAAAGTCAAGTCAAAGTCAAGTCAAAGTCAAGTCAAAGTCAAGTCAAAGTCAAGTCAAAGTCAAGTCAAAGTCAAGTCAAAGTCAAGTCAAAGTCAAGTCAAAGTCAAGTCAAAGTCAAGTCAAAGTCAAGTCAAAGTCAAGTCAAAGTCAAGTCAAAGTCAAGTCAAAGTCAAGTCAAAGTCAAGTCAAAGTCAAGTCAAAGTCAAGTCAAAGTCAAGTCAAAGTCAAGTCAAAGTCAAGTCAAAGTCAAGTCAAAGTCAAGTCAAAGTCAAGTCAAAGTCAAGTCAAAGTCAAGTCAAAGTCAAGTCAAAGTCAAGTCAAAGTCAAGTCAAAGTCAAGTCAAAGTCAAGTCAAAGTCAAGTCAAAGTCAAGTCAAAGTCAAGTCAAAGTCAAGTCAAAGTCAAGTCAAAGTCAAGTCAAAGTCAAGTCAAAGTCAAGTCAAAGTCAAGTCAAAGTCAAGTCAAAGTCAAGTCAAAGTCAAGTCAAAGTCAAGTCAAAGTCAAGTCAAAGTCAAGTCAAAGTCAAGTCAAAGTCAAGTCAAAGTCAAGTCAAAGTCAAGTCAAAGTCAAGTCAAAGTCAAGTCAAAGTCAAGTCAAAGTCAAGTCAAAGTCAAGTCAAAGTCAAGTCAAAGTCAAGTCAAAGTCAAGTCAAAGTCAAGTCAAAGTCAAGTCAAAGTCAAGTCAAAGTCAAGTCAAAGTCAAGTCAAAGTCAAGTCAAAGTCAAGTCAAAGTCAAGTCAAAGTCAAGTCAAAGTCAAGTCAAAGTCAAGTCAAAGTCAAGTCAAAGTCAAGTCAAAGTCAAGTCAAAGTCAAGTCAAAGTCAAGTCAAAGTCAAGTCAAAGTCAAGTCAAAGTCAAGTCAAAGTCAAGTCAAAGTCAAGTCAAAGTCAAGTCAAAGTCAAGTCAAAGTCAAGTCAAAGTCAAGTCAAAGTCAAGTCAAAGTCAAGTCAAAGTCAAGTCAAAGTCAAGTCAAAGTCAAGTCAAAGTCAAGTCAAAGTCAAGTCAAAGTCAAGTCAAAGTCAAGTCAAAGTCAAGTCAAAGTCAAGTCAAAGTCAAGTCAAAGTCAAGTCAAAGTCAAGTCAAAGTCAAGTCAAAGTCAAGTCAAAGTCAAGTCAAAGTCAAGTCAAAGTCAAGTCAAAGTCAAGTCAAAGTCAAGTCAAAGTCAAGTCAAAGTCAAGTCAAAGTCAAGTCAAAGTCAAGTCAAAGTCAAGTCAAAGTCAAGTCAAAGTCAAGTCAAAGTCAAGTCAAAGTCAAGTCAAAGTCAAGTCAAAGTCAAGTCAAAGTCAAGTCAAAGTCAAGTCAAAGTCAAGTCAAAGTCAAGTCAAAGTCAAGTCAAAGTCAAGTCAAAGTCAAGTCAAAGTCAAGTCAAAGTCAAGTCAAAGTCAAGTCAAAGTCAAGTCAAAGTCAAGTCAAAGTCAAGTCAAAGTCAAGTCAAAGTCAAGTCAAAGTCAAGTCAAAGTCAAGTCAAAGTCAAGTCAAAGTCAAGTCAAAGTCAAGTCAAAGTCAAGTCAAAGTCAAGTCAAAGTCAAGTCAAAGTCAAGTCAAAGTCAAGTCAAAGTCAAGTCAAAGTCAAGTCAAAGTCAAGTCAAAGTCAAGTCAAAGTCAAGTCAAAGTCAAGTCAAAGTCAAGTCAAAGTCAAGTCAAAGTCAAGTCAAAGTCAAGTCAAAGTCAAGTCAAAGTCAAGTCAAAGTCAAGTCAAAGTCAAGTCAAAGTCAAGTCAAAGTCAAGTCAAAGTCAAGTCAAAGTCAAGTCAAAGTCAAGTCAAAGTCAAGTCAAAGTCAAGTCAAAGTCAAGTCAAAGTCAAGTCAAAGTCAAGTCAAAGTCAAGTCAAAGTCAAGTCAAAGTCAAGTCAAAGTCAAGTCAAAGTCAAGTCAAAGTCAAGTCAAAGTCAAGTCAAAGTCAAGTCAAAGTCAAGTCAAAGTCAAGTCAAAGTCAAGTCAAAGTCAAGTCAAAGTCAAGTCAAAGTCAAGTCAAAGTCAAGTCAAAGTCAAGTCAAAGTCAAGTCAAAGTCAAGTCAAAGTCAAGTCAAAGTCAAGTCAAAGTCAAGTCAAAGTCAAGTCAAAGTCAAGTCAAAGTCAAGTCAAAGTCAAGTCAAAGTCAAGTCAAAGTCAAGTCAAAGTCAAGTCAAAGTCAAGTCAAAGTCAAGTCAAAGTCAAGTCAAAGTCAAGTCAAAGTCAAGTCAAAGTCAAGTCAAAGTCAAGTCAAAGTCAAGTCAAAGTCAAGTCAAAGTCAAGTCAAAGTCAAGTCAAAGTCAAGTCAAAGTCAAGTCAAAGTCAAGTCAAAGTCAAGTCAAAGTCAAGTCAAAGTCAAGTCAAAGTCAAGTCAAAGTCAAGTCAAAGTCAAGTCAAAGTCAAGTCAAAGTCAAGTCAAAGTCAAGTCAAAGTCAAGTCAAAGTCAAGTCAAAGTCAAGTCAAAGTCAAGTCAAAGTCAAGTCAAAGTCAAGTCAAAGTCAAGTCAAAGTCAAGTCAAAGTCAAGTCAAAGTCAAGTCAAAGTCAAGTCAAAGTCAAGTCAAAGTCAAGTCAAAGTCAAGTCAAAGTCAAGTCAAAGTCAAGTCAAAGTCAAGTCAAAGTCAAGTCAAAGTCAAGTCAAAGTCAAGTCAAAGTCAAGTCAAAGTCAAGTCAAAGTCAAGTCAAAGTCAAGTCAAAGTCAAGTCAAAGTCAAGTCAAAGTCAAGTCAAAGTCAAGTCAAAGTCAAGTCAAAGTCAAGTCAAAGTCAAGTCAAAGTCAAGTCAAAGTCAAGTCAAAGTCAAGTCAAAGTCAAGTCAAAGTCAAGTCAAAGTCAAGTCAAAGTCAAGTCAAAGTCAAGTCAAAGTCAAGTCAAAGTCAAGTCAAAGTCAAGTCAAAGTCAAGTCAAAGTCAAGTCAAAGTCAAGTCAAAGTCAAGTCAAAGTCAAGTCAAAGTCAAGTCAAAGTCAAGTCAAAGTCAAGTCAAAGTCAAGTCAAAGTCAAGTCAAAGTCAAGTCAAAGTCAAGTCAAAGTCAAGTCAAAGTCAAGTCAAAGTCAAGTCAAAGTCAAGTCAAAGTCAAGTCAAAGTCAAGTCAAAGTCAAGTCAAAGTCAAGTCAAAGTCAAGTCAAAGTCAAGTCAAAGTCAAGTCAAAGTCAAGTCAAAGTCAAGTCAAAGTCAAGTCAAAGTCAAGTCAAAGTCAAGTCAAAGTCAAGTCAAAGTCAAGTCAAAGTCAAGTCAAAGTCAAGTCAAAGTCAAGTCAAAGTCAAGTCAAAGTCAAGTCAAAGTCAAGTCAAAGTCAAGTCAAAGTCAAGTCAAAGTCAAGTCAAAGTCAAGTCAAAGTCAAGTCAAAGTCAAGTCAAAGTCAAGTCAAAGTCAAGTCAAAGTCAAGTCAAAGTCAAGTCAAAGTCAAGTCAAAGTCAAGTCAAAGTCAAGTCAAAGTCAAGTCAAAGTCAAGTCAAAGTCAAGTCAAAGTCAAGTCAAAGTCAAGTCAAAGTCAAGTCAAAGTCAAGTCAAAGTCAAGTCAAAGTCAAGTCAAAGTCAAGTCAAAGTCAAGTCAAAGTCAAGTCAAAGTCAAGTCAAAGTCAAGTCAAAGTCAAGTCAAAGTCAAGTCAAAGTCAAGTCAAAGTCAAGTCAAAGTCAAGTCAAAGTCAAGTCAAAGTCAAGTCAAAGTCAAGTCAAAGTCAAGTCAAAGTCAAGTCAAAGTCAAGTCAAAGTCAAGTCAAAGTCAAGTCAAAGTCAAGTCAAAGTCAAGTCAAAGTCAAGTCAAAGTCAAGTCAAAGTCAAGTCAAAGTCAAGTCAAAGTCAAGTCAAAGTCAAGTCAAAGTCAAGTCAAAGTCAAGTCAAAGTCAAGTCAAAGTCAAGTCAAAGTCAAGTCAAAGTCAAGTCAAAGTCAAGTCAAAGTCAAGTCAAAGTCAAGTCAAAGTCAAGTCAAAGTCAAGTCAAAGTCAAGTCAAAGTCAAGTCAAAGTCAAGTCAAAGTCAAGTCAAAGTCAAGTCAAAGTCAAGTCAAAGTCAAGTCAAAGTCAAGTCAAAGTCAAGTCAAAGTCAAGTCAAAGTCAAGTCAAAGTCAAGTCAAAGTCAAGTCAAAGTCAAGTCAAAGTCAAGTCAAAGTCAAGTCAAAGTCAAGTCAAAGTCAAGTCAAAGTCAAGTCAAAGTCAAGTCAAAGTCAAGTCAAAGTCAAGTCAAAGTCAAGTCAAAGTCAAGTCAAAGTCAAGTCAAAGTCAAGTCAAAGTCAAGTCAAAGTCAAGTCAAAGTCAAGTCAAAGTCAAGTCAAAGTCAAGTCAAAGTCAAGTCAAAGTCAAGTCAAAGTCAAGTCAAAGTCAAGTCAAAGTCAAGTCAAAGTCAAGTCAAAGTCAAGTCAAAGTCAAGTCAAAGTCAAGTCAAAGTCAAGTCAAAGTCAAGTCAAAGTCAAGTCAAAGTCAAGTCAAAGTCAAGTCAAAGTCAAGTCAAAGTCAAGTCAAAGTCAAGTCAAAGTCAAGTCAAAGTCAAGTCAAAGTCAAGTCAAAGTCAAGTCAAAGTCAAGTCAAAGTCAAGTCAAAGTCAAGTCAAAGTCAAGTCAAAGTCAAGTCAAAGTCAAGTCAAAGTCAAGTCAAAGTCAAGTCAAAGTCAAGTCAAAGTCAAGTCAAAGTCAAGTCAAAGTCAAGTCAAAGTCAAGTCAAAGTCAAGTCAAAGTCAAGTCAAAGTCAAGTCAAAGTCAAGTCAAAGTCAAGTCAAAGTCAAGTCAAAGTCAAGTCAAAGTCAAGTCAAAGTCAAGTCAAAGTCAAGTCAAAGTCAAGTCAAAGTCAAGTCAAAGTCAAGTCAAAGTCAAGTCAAAGTCAAGTCAAAGTCAAGTCAAAGTCAAGTCAAAGTCAAGTCAAAGTCAAGTCAAAGTCAAGTCAAAGTCAAGTCAAAGTCAAGTCAAAGTCAAGTCAAAGTCAAGTCAAAGTCAAGTCAAAGTCAAGTCAAAGTCAAGTCAAAGTCAAGTCAAAGTCAAGTCAAAGTCAAGTCAAGTCAAAGTCAAGTCAAAGTCAAGTCAAAGTCAAGTCAAAGTCAAGTCAAAGTCAAGTCAAAGTCAAGTCAAAGTCAAGTCAAAGTCAAGTCAAAGTCAAGTCAAAGTCAAGTCAAAGTCAAGTCAAAGTCAAGTCAAAGTCAAGTCAAAGTCAAGTCAAAGTCAAGTCAAAGTCAAGTCAAAGTCAAGTCAAAGTCAAGTCAAAGTCAAGTCAAAGTCAAGTCAAAGTCAAGTCAAAGTCAAGTCAAAGTCAAGTCAAAGTCAAGTCAAAGTCAAGTCAAAGTCAAGTCAAAGTCAAGTCAAAGTCAAGTCAAAGTCAAGTCAAAGTCAAGTCAAAGTCAAGTCAAAGTCAAGTCAAAGTCAAGTCAAAGTCAAGTCAAAGTCAAGTCAAAGTCAAGTCAAAGTCAAGTCAAAGTCAAGTCAAAGTCAAGTCAAAGTCAAGTCAAAGTCAAGTCAAAGTCAAGTCAAAGTCAAGTCAAAGTCAAGTCAAAGTCAAGTCAAAGTCAAGTCAAAGTCAAGTCAAAGTCAAGTCAAAGTCAAGTCAAAGTCAAGTCAAAGTCAAGTCAAAGTCAAGTCAAAGTCAAGTCAAAGTCAAGTCAAAGTCAAGTCAAAGTCAAGTCAAAGTCAAGTCAAAGTCAAGTCAAAGTCAAGTCAAAGTCAAGTCAAAGTCAAGTCAAAGTCAAGTCAAAGTCAAGTCAAAGTCAAGTCAAAGTCAAGTCAAAGTCAAGTCAAAGTCAAGTCAAAGTCAAGTCAAAGTCAAGTCAAAGTCAAGTCAAAGTCAAGTCAAAGTCAAGTCAAAGTCAAGTCAAAGTCAAGTCAAAGTCAAGTCAAAGTCAAGTCAAAGTCAAGTCAAAGTCAAGTCAAAGTCAAGTCAAAGTCAAGTCAAAGTCAAGTCAAAGTCAAGTCAAAGTCAAGTCAAAGTCAAGTCAAAGTCAAGTCAAAGTCAAGTCAAAGTCAAGTCAAAGTCAAGTCAAAGTCAAGTCAAAGTCAAGTCAAAGTCAAGTCAAAGTCAAGTCAAAGTCAAGTCAAAGTCAAGTCAAAGTCAAGTCAAAGTCAAGTCAAAGTCAAGTCAAAGTCAAGTCAAAGTCAAGTCAAAGTCAAGTCAAAGTCAAGTCAAAGTCAAGTCAAAGTCAAGTCAAAGTCAAGTCAAAGTCAAGTCAAAGTCAAGTCAAAGTCAAGTCAAAGTCAAGTCAAAGTCAAGTCAAAGTCAAGTCAAAGTCAAGTCAAAGTCAAGTCAAAGTCAAGTCAAAGTCAAGTCAAAGTCAAGTCAAAGTCAAGTCAAAGTCAAGTCAAAGTCAAGTCAAAGTCAAGTCAAAGTCAAGTCAAAGTCAAGTCAAAGTCAAGTCAAAGTCAAGTCAAAGTCAAGTCAAAGTCAAGTCAAAGTCAAGTCAAAGTCAAGTCAAAGTCAAGTCAAAGTCAAGTCAAAGTCAAGTCAAAGTCAAGTCAAAGTCAAGTCAAAGTCAAGTCAAAGTCAAGTCAAAGTCAAGTCAAAGTCAAGTCAAAGTCAAGTCAAAGTCAAGTCAAAGTCAAGTCAAAGTCAAGTCAAAGTCAAGTCAAAGTCAAGTCAAAGTCAAGTCAAAGTCAAGTCAAAGTCAAGTCAAAGTCAAGTCAAAGTCAAGTCAAAGTCAAGTCAAAGTCAAGTCAAAGTCAAGTCAAAGTCAAGTCAAAGTCAAGTCAAAGTCAAGTCAAAGTCAAGTCAAAGTCAAGTCAAAGTCAAGTCAAAGTCAAGTCAAAGTCAAGTCAAAGTCAAGTCAAAGTCAAGTCAAAGTCAAGTCAAAGTCAAGTCAAAGTCAAGTCAAAGTCAAGTCAAAGTCAAGTCAAAGTCAAGTCAAAGTCAAGTCAAAGTCAAGTCAAAGTCAAGTCAAAGTCAAGTCAAAGTCAAGTCAAAGTCAAGTCAAAGTCAAGTCAAAGTCAAGTCAAAGTCAAGTCAAAGTCAAGTCAAAGTCAAGTCAAAGTCAAGTCAAAGTCAAGTCAAAGTCAAGTCAAAGTCAAGTCAAAGTCAAGTCAAAGTCAAGTCAAAGTCAAGTCAAAGTCAAGTCAAAGTCAAGTCAAAGTCAAGTCAAAGTCAAGTCAAAGTCAAGTCAAAGTCAAGTCAAAGTCAAGTCAAAGTCAAGTCAAAGTCAAGTCAAAGTCAAGTCAAAGTCAAGTCAAAGTCAAGTCAAAGTCAAGTCAAAGTCAAGTCAAAGTCAAGTCAAAGTCAAGTCAAAGTCAAGTCAAAGTCAAGTCAAAGTCAAGTCAAAGTCAAGTCAAAGTCAAGTCAAAGTCAAGTCAAAGTCAAGTCAAAGTCAAGTCAAAGTCAAGTCAAAGTCAAGTCAAAGTCAAGTCAAAGTCAAGTCAAAGTCAAGTCAAAGTCAAGTCAAAGTCAAGTCAAAGTCAAGTCAAAGTCAAGTCAAAGTCAAGTCAAAGTCAAGTCAAAGTCAAGTCAAAGTCAAGTCAAAGTCAAGTCAAAGTCAAGTCAAAGTCAAGTCAAAGTCAAGTCAAAGTCAAGTCAAAGTCAAGTCAAAGTCAAGTCAAAGTCAAGTCAAAGTCAAGTCAAAGTCAAGTCAAAGTCAAGTCAAAGTCAAGTCAAAGTCAAGTCAAAGTCAAGTCAAAGTCAAGTCAAAGTCAAGTCAAAGTCAAGTCAAAGTCAAGTCAAAGTCAAGTCAAAGTCAAGTCAAAGTCAAGTCAAAGTCAAGTCAAAGTCAAGTCAAAGTCAAGTCAAAGTCAAGTCAAAGTCAAGTCAAAGTCAAGTCAAAGTCAAGTCAAAGTCAAGTCAAAGTCAAGTCAAAGTCAAGTCAAAGTCAAGTCAAAGTCAAGTCAAAGTCAAGTCAAAGTCAAGTCAAAGTCAAGTCAAAGTCAAGTCAAAGTCAAGTCAAAGTCAAGTCAAAGTCAAGTCAAAGTCAAGTCAAAGTCAAGTCAAAGTCAAGTCAAAGTCAAGTCAAAGTCAAGTCAAAGTCAAGTCAAAGTCAAGTCAAAGTCAAGTCAAAGTCAAGTCAAAGTCAAGTCAAAGTCAAGTCAAAGTCAAGTCAAAGTCAAGTCAAAGTCAAGTCAAAGTCAAGTCAAAGTCAAGTCAAAGTCAAGTCAAAGTCAAGTCAAAGTCAAGTCAAAGTCAAGTCAAAGTCAAGTCAAAGTCAAGTCAAAGTCAAGTCAAAGTCAAGTCAAAGTCAAGTCAAAGTCAAGTCAAAGTCAAGTCAAAGTCAAGTCAAAGTCAAGTCAAAGTCAAGTCAAAGTCAAGTCAAAGTCAAGTCAAAGTCAAGTCAAAGTCAAGTCAAAGTCAAGTCAAAGTCAAGTCAAAGTCAAGTCAAAGTCAAGTCAAAGTCAAGTCAAAGTCAAGTCAAAGTCAAGTCAAAGTCAAGTCAAAGTCAAGTCAAAGTCAAGTCAAAGTCAAGTCAAAGTCAAGTCAAAGTCAAGTCAAAGTCAAGTCAAAGTCAAGTCAAAGTCAAGTCAAAGTCAAGTCAAAGTCAAGTCAAAGTCAAGTCAAAGTCAAGTCAAAGTCAAGTCAAAGTCAAGTCAAAGTCAAGTCAAAGTCAAGTCAAAGTCAAGTCAAAGTCAAGTCAAAGTCAAGTCAAAGTCAAGTCAAAGTCAAGTCAAAGTCAAGTCAAAGTCAAGTCAAAGTCAAGTCAAAGTCAAGTCAAAGTCAAGTCAAAGTCAAGTCAAAGTCAAGTCAAAGTCAAGTCAAAGTCAAGTCAAAGTCAAGTCAAAGTCAAGTCAAAGTCAAGTCAAAGTCAAGTCAAAGTCAAGTCAAAGTCAAGTCAAAGTCAAGTCAAAGTCAAGTCAAAGTCAAGTCAAAGTCAAGTCAAAGTCAAGTCAAAGTCAAGTCAAAGTCAAGTCAAAGTCAAGTCAAAGTCAAGTCAAAGTCAAGTCAAAGTCAAGTCAAAGTCAAGTCAAAGTCAAGTCAAAGTCAAGTCAAAGTCAAGTCAAAGTCAAGTCAAAGTCAAGTCAAAGTCAAGTCAAAGTCAAGTCAAAGTCAAGTCAAAGTCAAGTCAAAGTCAAGTCAAAGTCAAGTCAAAGTCAAGTCAAAGTCAAGTCAAAGTCAAGTCAAAGTCAAGTCAAAGTCAAGTCAAAGTCAAGTCAAAGTCAAGTCAAAGTCAAGTCAAAGTCAAGTCAAAGTCAAGTCAAAGTCAAGTCAAAGTCAAGTCAAAGTCAAGTCAAAGTCAAGTCAAAGTCAAGTCAAAGTCAAGTCAAAGTCAAGTCAAAGTCAAGTCAAAGTCAAGTCAAAGTCAAGTCAAAGTCAAGTCAAAGTCAAGTCAAAGTCAAGTCAAAGTCAAGTCAAAGTCAAGTCAAAGTCAAGTCAAAGTCAAGTCAAAGTCAAGTCAAAGTCAAGTCAAAGTCAAGTCAAAGTCAAGTCAAAGTCAAGTCAAAGTCAAGTCAAAGTCAAGTCAAAGTCAAGTCAAAGTCAAGTCAAAGTCAAGTCAAAGTCAAGTCAAAGTCAAGTCAAAGTCAAGTCAAAGTCAAGTCAAAGTCAAGTCAAAGTCAAGTCAAAGTCAAGTCAAAGTCAAGTCAAAGTCAAGTCAAAGTCAAGTCAAAGTCAAGTCAAAGTCAAGTCAAAGTCAAGTCAAAGT